>QVNW01002068.1:0-37500 GCA_014825475.1 Pseudomyrmex flavicornis
TAATGAAACTCTGGTCGAGCAAAGTCTGTGTCTCTCGCTAAGAAAGAGGTAAAAAAATGTGTTTATATATCACAGACGGCGCGTTTGAAAGGATTAAACGAGTTTTATCGTCGTCCCACAATCGGGCCGGGCCCCGAACGAATATCCCGCGCGCGCGCGCGCGTGCGGAGATCCTTCCGAGCTGCCCTCATCCTCGCTGCCACCACCTACGTGGCCGAGCCACCGATCCTTTTCATCCTAAACGAGCGATTCAAAGCTCGACGTAAGGTAAATCCTCCGACGTCTCGGCAAAGTCGTATATATTTCGCCCGCGCCGCATGCTCGCACGATCCGCGGCAACTCGCGCGCCGTGTGTGGTCCTTTTATGTAATTTGTTCGCTGTCCCCTTTCCCCGTCTCGTCTCTCAGCGTGTTATTCGTGAACGATGACGGTTACGTGAATTCCTTCGCTTTCCGCGAAGACCACTCGCGGATTTCGGCGCGGAAAGAGAGATCTGTTTCGCCGCGAAAATCTCAGCGGAGATCAGCTGATCACCTGAGTTTATGTTCCACGGTTCTCTCTTTCTTGTTCGACAAAAAAATTTAATTTGTTCAAAGTTCGTTAAAATTATGTATAAGTCTAAAAGTTCCCTCTCTGTCTTTTTTTTCCTCATTCTTTATTACTTTGGTAATAGAATTCGAGCAGAAACGCTACATAGCGCGCCGCGCGATCGTAAAGTTCGCCCGGTTTAAAGATGATAAAACTATTAATTTGCTCTTTTTACGAGCCGCCGCTTTTATTTTCGCGCCACAGCGCGGAAAGCGGAGCTCATTATACATGTATATATCTATATATCCCTCTTAAAACGGCTTCTCTATTTGTCGAAAATTGTAACGCGAACGACGCGCTGACTCTTCGCTGTCGAGGACGGGCGCAATAAACGCCTCGGGCGGTTAGCATAAAACGGGATAACGAGGCGAATAATGGATCTGCTCTCGATGCGACTCGGCGGTCGCGCATTTTGCACGATGCACTCGCACTTACCGGCCAATAAATACAACGGGTTACCATTAGCGATGCGCGCTATCTCCGGCCGGCACCGTCGCGAATAATGAATTATTATGGACGCAATATTTTCGTACGTGTGTGCGCGCGCCGCGCGTTAAGTACGAGATATCGTTCGCAGAAACGCGTCGAGAGATCACACAACGAACGATTGCATTGCGGCGGAACGGAACGACCGAAAGCGCCGGGGAAGCGTGAAAATACGCGAAAAAAATTCGCCACTTCTTCCCACGTTATTCCGCGCGAATCCTTTCATTGTTACTTTCTATCCTTGAGTGTCTCTTGCTACCGAGGAATCGTGCAGGCGAGAAAACGCACGCTCTTGCCTCGCATTATTAACCCGGTAATATCATACGGGAGAATAATAATTAGGGACGAAAACGTGGTCGTGAGGTTAATGGGCTTTATTTTTTCGCGCCGTTTTGCTGCCGATACCGTAGCGATAACTTTCTCTGTGTGTACATACCGCGGCGTGCGCGATGAACGCGAATATCTTCTTCGTTATGAATAAAACAAGTTCTCTTCAGTATTATTATTATTATTGTTGTTGTTGTTATTATTATTATTTATATCGTACAGTAAGGAATAATCTCACCGCCCCTTACGCGCCATTTTCGCGCTCATCATGACTACGTGCTGATTATAATAATTTCGCCTTTAATCGTGCTCTATGGATAACGGTAGCAAACGAGCATTTCACGCGGGATATAAATCTCGAGTCGCTGAGTACACTCGAAGTTATCAATTCGTGACGCGCGCGGACTCTAAAAGCCTCTAATTAGGTATTTGAATATTGAGCGGCTATTTATTTCGAAGTAGCTAGTATACATTTCTCTTTAGCGGAAACACACTTTAAATAGCGATCTTCGCTTTTTGTGGAAAATCACGTTTGTCAAGTGCCTCGAGTTTGTTCTCGTAAATTGCCGCGTTCGCAAACAGCCGTTTTGTACGTAAACTCGGGCTCGTTAGACGACCATTATGGAATATCCAGATCAGCGATCCCAGAAATAAGGCGCGCGCGCGCGCGCGCGATATGGCTCGTGCGCTCGTGAAACGATCCTCGGCGCAATTGTGGCAAAGTCGACCGTCACTTCCTAGACTCACTTCCTGTGATAATGCAGATATATTACATACGGACGATTATATTGATTGCACGTGCGTTGTCTTCGAAAAACTTTCGAGAAAATCGAATCTCTGTCTTTAAAATCCAAGCAGAATTAAATAGAAACTCGTACTATGTACTTTTTTTTTAGCTTTCAATTGTGAATTTAAAGAAGAATGTTGTCTAAGTTTCTTTAAGTTGTTATAATATTTAATTAATGAAAGTAATTAAAGACGCACCTACGCAAAAATCCGAAGCGAACTGTATACGTGTACGTTCTCTCAATATCTTGTTTATCAGCGTTTCTCTTATCGACGTTTTACCTCGGCTGATCGTAAAAAGCGCGCGCGCAAGAGCGAATGGCAGGCTATTGGCTTTATTCATCCGCCTCGTACCATTCAATTTTCCAAGAGGGAAAGAAGGGCGGGCGAGCGGAGCGGAGCCGACGGGTTCCCACGCGACCGTTCGTGGCCCGCCGAGACCGGTTGTGGCCTCTCACGTTCTCCAGAAGCGAAAGATCAAACGTCAATTTCTGTCTTTTGACGCGTCCGCGCGGCATCGAGCGCGCCCGCTCCGCGGCATTTGGAGCAGATCGGATAATTGACGATAATCGAAACGCACCCGTTTAACCCTGGATCAATAGCGTACGGACGTGTGTGTCGTAACGGTATCATTAACGTCACATGTTCGCATGGTACGCTTCCAAATTATACGTTGCGCGCCGCGGGATCGCGCCGCGGGATCGATACCATCGAAAGTTGTATCGCCGTCGCAATATTCACATCTCGCGCGCTGTCTCGAAAGAAGAAAGTTGTCGTACATATATGTCTTCTAACGAGTTTTACGAGAAAGTTCGCGGATCGCACGGTAGTTTGTCATATCTTTGGCTACTGAATTACACCCCGGATGTGTAATTGCAAGTGTTAAAGTTCTTTGTATGGAACTTACGCATCGAATGACATTTTTTGAAGAGGCTACTTGTATGTTTATTTACGCGTTAAATATATATTATATATTTGTTATGTGATGCGTGTCGTATAAGATATCTTATGAATTCGAGTACGCGAGTGCACGTAAACATACACCGATACACACGCACATTTACCTCCCCCAGGGGATCAATTGCGTGTCGTCAACCTTCACCAGGCGAGACTCCTTCCGCACGAAAATCGCTCCTCGACGGGCGAGAGCACTTTCATTGTCGTTAGAAAACCGCCTCTGATTGGCGACCACGCGCGGCGATCGGCGACTCGATCGCACGAACGATAATTCGTGCGATCGTATATATACGCGCGCGCGCGTACAAGGAAGACAGCGATTTCTTCCACGGCTTTCAAGCCTGTAATTTAGCGCGTGCTGCTGCCAAGTTCTCGTACCAACACCGGATGGGCCATCGGCGGTAGGACCTTCGCTATCAACTTTACTTGATTAAATTTCCGGCCGTCGCTTTCGGTTTTACAGATATTTCTCTTTCGCGCTGTCAATCCCGCCGCGCCGCTTTCTCGTGCCGCGCGTTTTCGCCGCGTCGCGACGCGTCTTGTGTTTTCTCGAAAAAGAAAGAAAATAGTTCGGCGCTATGTTAAAAAAAAAAAAAAAAAAAAAAAAAAAAATGTTTGTATTTTATTCTCTTTTAAAACGCAAGACAGCAACAGTTTAATCGACCACAATTTTTCGATTTATCGCGGAGCAATAGCTCTTCAAATTCTACTCGCGTATATACGGACGAAACAAAAGTTTCTAGATTACTTGGACATTTCGAGATTTTGTTGTACAAGACGTGATGTGATTTCTATGTGGCACGCGTGATCAGTTCGAGCCTCACGTAGTCGCCCCTACGCGAAAGAACAAATACGTGGCATCGGGAAACAAATTTTTGTACAATGTCGATCGTGTAATTACTTCATAATGACCGATCTACTTGTTTCGTATGCGCGTGAGAGATACGTACGTACGAATACAAGCATTGAAATCCGTTCCGAATCCGTGTGTAATTACACCTGTACGTTGCGCAACGCAATGCGCGGCATATATATATACTCGCGTTGCTCGTCGCGGCGTCGATTTCTTTTCCCGCGCGCCGACGAACGCGAGAGATCGGACCCATCTCGATTATGCAAAAACAATTATCCTCCGCTCACGTATAAGGAGCGCAATTAAGCCGGTTAACCGGCGCATTACGAAAGTCACGTAAAAGAGCGCGTTACACCAGGCCTTCTGGCCGGCCGACTCTGTGTGTGGTTTGGTTTTCTTTTCGTATCGGCGGTCTCGTAATTGATTCTAAAAAAAAAAAAAAAAAAAAATAATCCAGCCTACATATAGTCCACACGATAAAGAGTCTATTTATTATATATATATATATAATATATATATACACCACCAGTTGCGCGGTAAGCGCAAGCGAAATGGTAACAGAAGTGGCAAATTTCCGGTTCTCTCCCCTTCTTCGTCGCCAAGGATCGTACAAAAATCGAAAGCACATATACGTATGTATGTATGTACATACGTCGGGCAACTAGAAAGTAGAAGGAAAGGAAGCCTTAGGGAAGTTGTTATCTGGAGTAATAGGTTCCGGTTCCTGTGTCGCTTCCTGCTCTCCATCCGTCATCCTGTGACTCTCTTTCTCGCGTATAGTTCCTTCTCTCACTTCTTTGCCGTATGTTACAAAGAGGATATATCGTTACATGATTCCTCTTCGTTATTCTAGCATTTCCGTGTCCTTTTCTTCCTTCGATGTCTTTTTTCTTCTCTTCTTCCTTTTCGCGATAATAAATTTAGAGAGGAAACACGAAGTAAATTTATTAATAAATAATTAATATTTTATGTGTGTGTGTGTGTGTGTGTATTTAATACCAACACTATTTTGCGCTTCCTCAAACATTTTCTCAAGATCTTTCGCGGTTTTCGATTGTTTAAGATTCGTAAGTTTCAAGAGATCTCTTATTATTTACGTTAGCATTTAGATTACACGTTGTGTGCGCGTCCTTCATTCCATGCATAATGACTGCCGCACACAATACATACATCCGTCGTTTGCATATTCCTGTGTGGCGTATTTTATTTTTATTTTTATTTTTTTTATTTTTTTATTTTTTTCACTTTTCGCGCGTCTCTGCGTTGATGGGCAGTGTTTTGTGCGGTGGTCGCTCACGGTATCATCAGCATGAATTCACGTCAAATCGTCCACGCGTCGTTCGGCATTCGGCGTCAGGTACGACGTGGAAAGACGATTTTGCATAATGGAACGTCAAAGAACGAAGGCGCGCCGGCGCCTCTGTGCATCAGTGACGCATGATCGACCGCCTAACACGCTGTAAACACATTTTCGGAGACAGTCAAAACACCCGCTGCAACACCATACCATATTCCCGTTTATCTGCTCGCAAAACGTCGATGGAGTCGCGACGCGCGCCGTATGTAACGTGTATTTGCATGTACACGCGCGCGTGAACATCTTCAACGCACGCAAACGCCGATGTTTAAAGCGATATTTTCGATGACTCGAAACTGAAATCGCGATAAAAAATACAGCGCGAATCCGTAAAGTGTGTCTCTGCAGACATGTACATATAGTTGTGATTGCGACATAAGAGGCAACGTCAGGAGTAACGAGCTCTTGTAAATGACGGACGTAACATAAGTTGCAAAAAGATAAATGTTCAACAATCGAACATGCATCAATGATCAAACATTTATTGAAGAAATAATTATTAAATAAATATTAAACGTAAATATTCCCAAATCTACATAAATATGTATTTACATATTATTATTATTTACATACTATTATATATATTTACATATTATTTTACATTAAATATTACGCGACAATTCTCAATATTTTAAATGTTTTTTAAGATATTATATATTTTCAATATGTTTTCGTTTCTAACTTTAAAGTTAATATTTTGTTAAAATTATTTTTATAATAAATGTCCGGCCAGCAAGTACCTATTTACTTATCCGGTTATTTACCTTATTGTCTCACACCGTTTGAGCATGTTTTTACACGAATTGTTTCCCCCGCATCTTCATGTGACATATATAAGATGAAATTGACGATTTCGGTATCTTTCGCGCGTATGACGTTAACGAATTACGCGAATTATCGCGAATTATCGCTATATATATATATATATATATATATAATCGCGCATATCTGCTATATAGCAACGCCGACGTAGGAGAATGGCTAGATCATGGCTTTCGCGCTAGACCAGATTAAACTATAGTCCGTGCGCTTCCGTCAGTGCGGCGCTCTAAAGCCGCTTCTGCCGCTGCGGCGGCGGCGGCACAATGCAAGCTCCGGCAGCGAAGATCCCTGGTATAGCGGCGGATAATTTGATCGGGATTCGCTACTCCACGATGTGCCGCGTTCCTGCTTCTGACATACGATTTAATGCGAGTCCTGATTGGTCCTTGACTAAATCTTCCAAGACCCGCTTTGACGAGTACGATTTCGCTTCTAATTATCTCGTTAATAGTCACTTCGCGGGAAGAGATCCGCGAGGCTCGAGACGCGCGTTGCGTATGTCTCTCGTGGGTATAAGAGATAAGAGAGATAAGATCGATTGTGTGCGCATAGTTGTATCTAATTATTATAGTTACTGCTATCTGTACCGACGGATTCACAACCGCGAGCACTCATGCGTGTTCTCAACTCAACAATTTGAGCGAGATCTCTTTGTCATCTCTTTTTTTCGAGACAAAACCGAGTCCAATGTTTCTCGCGGTGAAAAAAATTGAACGAGAACCGGGACACGCGATTGTATTTATTTTGCGTTCGGTCAGAGCCAAATAGATAGACACACACGTTCAATCTCGCGACTCAAACGCGCGTTTGCCACAGTCAGCGCGGTCAGTCGGCGGGAAATATTATGTCCATTAGCAGATGGAAGACTGGGTTCTGGGCGACGAGTCGCGCGCGCGATATTGGCACCGGCAGAGCTCTGCTCTCGATGCCGATGACACGTGAGCGATGGCCATACACCAGTTGACCATTGATTAACCACATTATTAGCTAACCGCCCCTTCGGAAGGCAGCGCGACGCGAACATTCCAGTTGTAATTTGCGTTGCGTCGGAATATGAATTCACGTGAGCGCGTGTGCGCGCGCGATTCTTCGCGCGTATCGACACCACAACTAACGCATTTGAGCACCGAGCGCGCGCTGCTCTATCGAACAACGAACGACTGTGAAATAGAATCGCGGAGAGATAAAAAGATTTCGCGCTCGTGTACATCGCTGTAACATCGTGTGCACATTTGGAATCAACGGGAGTTAAATTTAGTATCATTGCAACAATATTTGCAGAAGTTCACGCTCGATCGGTCGCCGCCGCCGCGCGGATGACGGCGATGAGCGTCGGTGCGTGTGCAACGTGAACTGCGAGAACTCGTGCGTGAACTCAATTACGGCCGTTGGCCGGTCCACGCTGGCTCGGTTTCGAATTAGTTATGATTCGCGAACCCGTGCTGTTAGTCCGACCGGTAAACTGTGTGCGACAACCGCCATTCCTTCAATTTCGACCACCATCGATCGTTTTGCACGATCTATTGATGACGACGTGACATCCGAGTACGTATGACGCGGCCTCACGCAGCTTTTCGCGCGTCTCCCGTGTTTCAATACACCTTTCGAGAGCGATCGCGACTCGATACAAGCGGCGCATCGCTAGAATCGTTGAAAAGATATTTTTTTTTTTATCGTTGGTAAACAAAAAAAGATAGTAATTTGTGTCTGTCTCTTCCTCTCTTTCATCAGTCGAGCTTAAATACTTAGTTCGTATTAAATTCCTAAGTTTATCGAAATGTTCACCGACGCAAATGCTTGATCGCGCAATCTCACCGCGGAGAATTTGAACGTCTTTATAAAAATTGAGAGGGACAGCGGAATAGGGAAGAAGGGAGGATTGGAAAGATCGGGAGTTAGGCGGGAGTTCTTCGTGCGCTTGGTCAGGATAGCCGCGTTAGAGGCTTATCTACCTGAGGTGAGGTAATACCCGGCTAGTATGCATTTAAACGAGTGCATTATCCGCGCGCATTATCCGACGTTAACGATTCTTTCGGCGCGGCAGGCCAATATGTAACTGATTCATGTGCGCGTTCACGTTGTTGGCTCGAAACGAAATTGTATCGCGCGCAATATTGAAAATAGAGAAGTCTCATCGTTCTCACGTCTTATCATTACGTCGGAAGACACGTAGACAAAAAAAAAACGCGGCGGAGAATCTTTCTCTCGCAAAATTGTAAATTCACCTTCGGGTTCGCGTCCAAGGATCCACAAGGCTGAAAAGTAAGCGGGATAACTCTCTCTCGCGCGCGCGAGGATCCCGGAATGCGAACATCAAACGTTCGTTTACAATGGAGGGGCATAAGTGATTTTCTTTTCTTCGTGAGGAAAACAAACAAAAACAAAAGAAATCGGCCACCCCTGCTCCCACAAGAAGTAATTTCTCACGTTGTCGGAGCCGCCCTCGCGAGCGCTGTCACACCGTGTCTCCCGGTCGATTTGTACTTCTGTATCCTGGCCGTGCGCACAGCACATCCGGGGGAGGACGCGCAGCTCCTCATTAGCATTCTCGCGGGGGGGTTGTTTTTTCTTCCGCGTTCCTCCGTCGCGCGCTATGTCCGATCGGGAAACTAATTATCTAACGTCGCGCCCTTAGTCTTCGGATCATCCATCCTCGCGCTGGTTGTGCCCGTCCCTCCCCCCCCTTCCTCGGAGCCTTCATCTAGCACTGCCACGATCCATCCCTTTACCGTCACCCTTTCCCGCGCGTGATACACGCGCGTCGTCTACTATCCACTCCCTTTCCGACTTGCGAAAGCATTTTTCAAAAACCAAGACTAAACGTAGTCCCCGGGATTCAATACCACTCTCGACCACGTGCGCAAGCACAAACAAGGGTGGCGATCGTCCGGCACATACGAATGTTTTTTCTAGGCCTTTTTTCGCGATCTCCTTGCGCGATATTTACTTTGTCTCGTAAGAAGGTAACTGTCTCAATGACCGGACATGCACCAATGACCTGACGTTTATTAAAAAAAAGTAATTATTGGGAATTAATTATTAGAAAATATTAGAGAGAGAGAGTAATTTGGTAATTGGTTAACAGTTTCCATAGATTTAGCTTATAAATTGTTACTTTTCGAACATATTAATAGTTTGTAGTCTCGAATAGGAGAGAGGAGAGGAATTCCACGTGTAACTGTGTTACTATGTAAATATTACTATATTTGCAATATTATAAAGAGAGCGAAACAAATTATTTCACATTTTATTAAAATATATGATGAAATATACGAATCGTACATTATGATTCTTCATGAGAAAAACATCATTAATCATCTCTTAGCTCTCGGTGTACTCGCACCTTCGTGACCTGCTGCCGAGACACACCCTACAATACTTTTGTCATTTCCGCGTGGTTTCCCGTGGGTGCTCCCGATATATCGTCACAATTCATTAGAAGACACGCCAGCACAAATATGTACATATATATATATATATATATATATATATGTATATGTATATGTATATGTACATATGTACATATACATATATACGTACTTTTGTTTTATATTTTACTTTTATACGTGTACTTTTTATATAAATTTTTATCGCATCTTTCTAAAAATATTTTAACTCGGCGGAAGATAACGTTTAATTCTGAAATAAAATAAAAATTGACGCGACGCATGATTGATACGAACTGATACGCGTTTTATTATCGAAGATAAAAGCGAAAGCTGTTTGTTTTAATCGCATGACTCAGCAAACGGTTTTGTCTAACGTTGTTGTTTTTTTCCCAGGAATGGAAGCGCTCATGTCTGAATTTTTCAACGACACAACTACCGCGTTTTACATCATCCTGATAGTTTGGCTCGCCGATCAATATGATGCCATCTGTTGTCACACATCGCTTACAAAGAGACACTGGTTAAGGTAAGTGATTAATTTTTTTTTCTTCTGCTGTCTCCTTTTCAAAAATTATTAATATCACATTTTCGCATGATAAAAGAGGCATCGCGGGACATCTATCTCGCAAAAGACAGAATGATTGGTAAAGCATTTAATTAAGAGGGATTAAGGATTTTACGAAGTGAATGAGCCTCGTGTCTGTCGCGGATGCCAACTCGCGAACGATTTTCTTCGCTTTAATCCTCGTCTAAAACCTACCGAACATTTGTTCCTGACGCCTCTCTCTTTGGAATAAGGAGTTTTGATAATGATTATTTTTATAATTATTACGATTGCAAAAAAAAAGACGTGTAACATATCATTCACGACAGAATTCTTTTCTCACACTCGATCTCGCAAACGTCCGAATAACCTAATTAAGAACGTTGGTTTCTCTTTCTAATCCGCTCGGAACACGTGATGCGCTTGATGCTTCCGATCATTAAGCGCATCTTTGCGGTGCGATTAAGGTGAACTCAATCAATCAAGAGGGGGAGGGGAAGGGAGACTCCCTTTCCATATGAAGGGCAAAATCCGCGCGTTGATCTTGTCGTTGTATAAACGCGCGACGATATCGATGCACATTTCGTAAACATCGAACGGCAATTCGCTGATTCAACAATCCGGTTGATCTTACACACGGAAACGTCAAAGCGAAGCGAGGGCTCTCCGGGAACTTCGCAATAGAGATTGCGGAGCTTTACGCTCAGTGTAGCTTAGACCTCCGGGAGGGACTGCGCTACGAGAGGCAATTTCCCTGGACGAACGAAGGGTTAGAACGGTACATTAGAGACATTAAGTGACGATTAAACAAAGCTGTCGCCAACGACGAACTTATACTGATCCGGGGGGAGTTGCGCGCGGCGAATCCAGTTGCGGACGCCGGTTGCGATACCGACGACGCAATGGACGCAGATTACGTTATTATCGGTGTTTCACGCGCTGAAACGCTGAAATTCTGAATTATAAATGTCTCAGAGATATGCGATAAGATCATTGATTTTTGTTCCTCACAAACAATTCTCTCGCGCTGATATTTTTTTTTTCGCGCAAAAAAATACATTTTCAAATGTGATTCCGCGAGCGATTTGTTTCGAAAAGAGATCTCTCAGATTTTAGCGGTCTCCCTCTCTTCGAAAAATTTTACTTAGTCAGTCAGTTTTCTTTTTTTTTTTTTTTTCTCAGAATAGAGTTTGCCTCGCGAGAGAAATTTATGCGCGGTCTCGCGTCTCCGATTTGTATCGGAGTTGTATCGGTTTTAGCGAGAGCGTCTCGCGCCGGGCGGAATCTCTCCCAGGATTTGTAGTCTCGGAGTGGGAGATTGGAAACGGATCATTAGAACCGGCATTAGCAACAATTAAATAGATCTGACGTCGGTAATGGTATTCGAGACTCCGAACAGCCGAAGTGCGCGCGTCGCACATTCTCTCTCTCTATCTCTGACTCTCTCGCGTCGTATCTTCGCAGGACAAGTCTTCTAATACGGGATTTACACTGAGGTGTAATTAGGATCAATTCTAATCGCGTGAGCGAAGCGCAGCGCCTCGGCTGGGAGTAATCGAGATCGTTATCGGGAGCGATGCGTGTCTGCAAGACAAATCAAATTGTCGCGTTGAAACGCATCGTCACACTTCACCCTAACGAAACGATTATGATGCAATCGTTTCGCGCGCGCGTGCTATAACGAAAATGTTCGAGAAATGTGGAAATTAACTCGATTGTGAACAATTGAACTTACATGTTTTACACGTTAAACGCGACAACGCGAATTATATGTTGCGCGCGGGAAATGGGAAGTGTGCGGGTATAGACTTACAACAGAGGTTTAAGCGCGCTAAATGTGCATTTAGTAGAACGCCAATGAGTTGCCCTATCCCTCGTCTGTTTTCACGCGTCATTCGCTTTTAATTAGAAATCCGACTTCTGTGTTTGCGCACTAGTGGCGGTTTAATTCGATACACTCTATACACTTGACTGTCACGATTTCCGTCATTCCGTGGACAAAACTACGTGTGTACGCGCGGACGAAGGGAAAGTGTGTGCGTTGGAACAGGGAAAAATCTGACAAGCGATGTTTACAGATCGGTTTTTCACTCGTGCGTTACTTTCCGCTATTTTGTGGCCATTGTGGCACACGAAATACGTATCGCACCAAGCTTCGTAAGTTTGATTGTTTCTGTCAATGTTATTCTTTCTCTCTCTCTCTCTCTCTCTCTCTCTCTCGTTAAAACAAAATTTTTGAAGTTGAATCAATGTGTACGCGAGAGAGAAAATTGCGCGCGAATGGAATAGAAATCGCTAGAGGCGAACAGAAACTTCAACGATCGCGAACATCCCTCTTCGATATCGCGATGTATTCCCACGTATTTCTTGTTTCGTGCGATATACGGGGGATGCGAGCAGAGGATAATGAACCGTGTTGAAGTGGGATTAATTAAAACGCATGGCGACGCGTGGCCCGAGGAATTTACAAGCGGCCGTTGCGACGTCTTGGAGGTGTTGTTAAACGCGTCGCCACGGAAAAGAAGTTTCGCTATTATGTGACCTGCAAGAAAAATTTGTCGAGCCTACTAGCCTATTTTTCTTCTGGCCAGCCGTACACTAACTAATCTTTTATTGCTATTCCAGCAAAACTTCTTTCCACGCGGTAATTGAAAAGAATGTATTTTTAATTTAACTCGAGCAGAGCTTCTCGAGCGAGGATCGCTTGTTCTTCTCGGGTTTTTTTTTCTTATTATTTCTCGATAAGGCAAGTCCCTCGGAGCTGCTTCTCTCTCTCTCTCTTTCTTTTCTCCTTGCTTGTTTTTCGCAGAGAAATAACTAATTTTTAATGACTATTTACACTTCGAACCGCGGAATTTTGTAGCCAAGGAATATCAAGCTGTTATGAATTACATTTACAATGTATTTATGAACGTGTATTATACTAGTCAGTAATTGCAAATACATAGCTTCGAGCAGAATCTCAAGTTTAAACAAACTCTCGCTCACAATAGATACGAAGAGTTTTCGCAAAACGAAAGAAGGAGTTGAAGTGAATGGATCGTTGAGCATGATGGATGTTCTCTCGTTCTTAATCTTTAAGACGGGACGATTAAAATTTTCAGAAAATATTCCGTCCAAATCGATCAAGGAGATTACAAAGGAATTTATGTGCGCGCAGGTTTCTTCTAACGTAAACAATAAATCTCCCTTTGCGGGAAAGAAAAGAAATTTCGTATGACGCAAGTTGTACTGTAGGTCAAATATTTTATAGACATTTATAATATTTCATTGGAAGTAGCTCTGTACATTTTTCTTATCGGTTGTTGAGCGAAACGTTAGACACACACCGACGTTGTTATAAGGAAACATCCGTCTTGCAAGAAAAGTTAACTCACTGCCAGACACATATTCGGCGACATAATATCCTTTCCTCATCCGACGGCGCGCCGTGTGGTCAGGCTTTCCGCACTGTTTCCCCGCACCTGCGATTATTTCAACCCTCTTGATGGAATTAGGATGTGTCCACTTTACGGGGGATGGCGACAGTGCGCGGTCGGTGGAGATATAGAGAAAAGGGAGAAACGTTTTGCGATACGTTGCGCGCTTTACGGAGAGGGGGGTTGCCCGTAAGGGATGTGCACTTTACTTTAGATCCGTAACGCGAAGAGAGAGAGAGAGACTCGGATCCCCCGCAGATAGCGCACGTTCGGTTCCATTTCAAGCTGGAACAAGAGCGAGAGAGTGAGAAAAAGAGAGAAAGGCAGAGAGAAAGTACTCGCGTTGTCTTTCGTATTCCCGTCCCGTTGACATGTCTGAAGGAAGACACATGTCAAGTGAGAGACAAAGGTCGAGGTTATTAATAAATTCGCTTTGCGCTAAGCCGAGCGGGACCATCAAGGTGACGAACAAGCGAGCGATTTGAGTGAAAAAAAAAAAAAAAAAAAAAAAAAACGCAGGTGATTTCTATACACGTGTATTTATCAGCGTTGTTACAACGGTAACGATACACGTGTATAGAAATTGAGGCTGAAATAAAAATATATCTCTTTCTCTTTTTCTTTTCGACACGTCAATTCGTTTCCGCGGAAACGAGAGGAGAGAGCGATACGTAGAGACGGGACGGCGTAAATTTCTATATACCCTACGCACCACGAGGAAGAGCTTATATTCTTTCATGACGACGACGACGACGACGACGACGACGCGGCGGCCGCGCTGCTCTACGCGCGCCTCGTCGTCGATCGACGACGCGGCGCGTCGAGTGCTTACAATCAGCTGGGCTTGTCCGCAAATAACACCGGAGGATGATTATGATTGAATAAGGTCCCGTAATTGAGGCTATTGAGCAATTATATAAATAACACACGACCCTCGCGCGTATACACACGCTCGTGCGCGCGCGCCTACCCGCGTTCGGATGTAGACACTCGTAAACACATAGCACGAGTGCGGCGGCGGTGGTGGCGGCTGCGTGGGGTGTTATTTCAGCGTTATGGGTGAAGAGTGGATGGGTCGGGCGGTGGGCTCCGCCGTCGACCGGGAGCGCCGACGAGTTGGGTGGAAAATTACAGTGCAAACATAACGTATACCGTACATATACATATATCTACGCCATGCGGCGAGAGAGGCCATGGTACATCGCGCGAGCGACGGTGTTACAATCCGCGCGCGCGTTAAGCGAGGCCGATGATCTCGAATTGCTCGTACTCGGAAAATCCCTGAGCATCGCGAAATTGTATTATACTAGGACGGTTTAAATCGATTCAAAAACAGTGTCCCCGCGACAAGCACTTCCCTCCGTGTCGCGTCAAATTGATCCAAACGCTCGCCGTCGACTCGAAGGTGCGCACACACGTCATAGACATGAATGCCCGCCCCCTCGTCTTCGATCTATTCCTCACGATCGATCAATCGTCTCATTCGTGTGGAGCGAAAGAGCAAACGGTGTTTTTCCTACAGACATTGAAAAGAAAAGAATTTTAGACAAATTCTCGCGCTATCGCGGTGAGAAACACGAGATAATTCTGTAATTATTTATAATTCTCTCTTCTGTGAAAGATAATATGATTTCACACGCGTGTAATAGATGCGATCTATCTTCAACAAAATAAAAGCGAGGCGAAATATATGGAAAAGTTATTTCCTACGTAATACGAGAACGTCCACACAATCGGTCTCTCTGTGTGCGTGTGTACGTGTGCCCCGGAGGGAGATACCATCATATTCTATATCTTTTAATCCTCCGAACGATCCTAGGCCGCTCCTCTATTTTACGAGCACACTCCGATGCAAGCACAACCTTTTCTCCTGTATTTCAATAGGAGGAGCGGGTGAAACTTTAAGCCGCCGCGCGTCTGTTTTATTCGACTCGCGGAAACGCGCGCCCCCGTCTGAAGAACTATAAATTAGTTTCTCCGTTCTGCCGATATTTACTTTCCGAAGGTGGACATTCCCCTCTCGCGGCGCGGAGAGAGGGTGAGAAAGAAGGAGTGACGGAGATGAGAGGGAGAGAGGAAAAAAAAAACGGAGACTAACGCGAGCTCGATATCCTGGGAGTTGGCGTTTTAATCAGGGTGTCCCGTTCGTCTCGGATATCTTGGACCGAGAGGGAGAGAGAGTGTGTGTGTGTAAGACAGACAGAGAGCGAGCGGGCAGCAGAGGGTGATGAAAAGGGGCAGGCCGTCAGACAGGCGCCAGGCGAGCGGTACAGGCGGTCGGCTCCCTGACGGCCTCTTGATGGAACCGGAGAGCTGACTTCATTTACCGTTTTCTCACCCTCTTCCTCCCCCGATCGTACGATTGGTCGCCACTTTTGTCTTCGCGGCAGGGTGCCGAAACACGGTACCACGCGCCACGGGGGTTTCCGCGCCGCTCTATATACGACCTATATACGTAGGGAACATTCGCACGTGGAGAGGATAAAGAAAAGAAGTTGCCTATCTCGCTTGGAAAACAACGTGTACACAGCGCGTACACATCGACAGTTCGATTTCATTCGACTGTTAGAGTCTCTCGCTCATCGTAGTCATTAAAACTCGAACACACCGCCTCGAAGTCAAACAGTGACATTGGTGCGACGTGACGTCGTAAATTATTTTACGTGTAACGATTGCGATCAGAGGTTTGTTAAAAAATACATAAAATATTCGAAATTTCACACGTTTAATTCGTTCAAACACATTTGTCCGGTTAAAAAAAAAAAAGCGGTTGACAAAACTCGCTGTACTAGTCCCGCAACTCGTGATTAATATCCGTTTAACCGGCGCTACGGGTACGTTTTACGGGTATTCCAAAACGAAAAGTCGGGGGTATTTGCCATGTGACAAGCTGGCATGATTAATCGTAAACAGCGGATAGAAAATTAGTCCTCGCGAGATAATTACCGGGTATAATTAATTGTCTTGACTCCCGCGCGGCCGCACAGTTTCGGAATACCAAACAGGACTTGTCATCCGCGTTTAGAAGAACGCGCCTCTCGACTAAAGGCTCTCATTATCCCTTCGCTTTTCTCGGTTATTGCTTTACTCCGCGTAGCGGAGCAAATTCTCGCTAGATGTTGTTAACAAAATCTCGCTTTTTGTTTTTTGGAAACGAGAAACGCGACTGGCAACAAAAGTGTTATATTTAATTGAACATCAACGTGTGTTGTATCGCATTAAAAGATCTCGAAGAGAGTTCTTTGAGATTTGCGTCGCGGAAAAATAGCGTGTCGGTGTGAAGTGAATTTCCTCGAAACATCTCATTCTTCCGCGAGAGAGACTTCCTACGTTTATTTTCTACGAAACGTCGCGTGCCAATCCACATACGCTGAGGATCTTCCTTTGATATTCGAACATTCTTCTTTGGACTTTTTTTTGAATTTTTTCTTTTTCACGAAGAAAAAGCTCCAATTACGAAATATCGGGAGGCTTTCGCCCCGTATCTCTTCCTTCTTCCCACATTTCTCCTTATGCCAGATTGATCGATAACGTGTCAACTTGCAAAGAGAAATATTCGCAAAGAGAGAGAAAGAGAAATGCGCGAGACGAGATGTGAACGCACTGAGAGCGGAACACACTTGTTCATCATCGCGGGACGAAACTAATCGTATTTTGATACCGATAGGGTTAATCGATGAGGTAATTTCCAGTCCTCTCGCTCGGAATTACAAAGCGAAGAAAACATCAATCTTGCGTGTGGAAATTGCATTCGGCCGTCGTCGGTGGAGATAACACGCAGCGCGTTGTAAAAATGTGATAAAACCGCACCGAATGTTTTTTTTTTTTTTTTACTTACATGAAGGGAAGGAGGGAGGGAAATCGTTAATTTCTCGACATTAAAAAACATATTTTTTATTACGCTCGCGGCTTTCGCGGTGTTATGTTTGTATCCGGCGATATCTCTTCTCTCCGGCGAGAAGTTGGAGCGAAGAAGAAATTAACAAAAAGAGAATGAAAGACATAAGAGAGAGAGACGCGAGGGCGAGAAACAAAGAGATTGCAATTTTGTGACCCAAGTGCAGCGGTTGTATGCACGGAATGCCGGCGCGCGCTTATAAAATTAGGGGATAATGAGAATTAACGACGATGACAGCAATCCGCGCGCGCGCGCGAGCCCCGCCTTGATATCGCTTCCTTCGTGTGATCGGCGTGTGGCCCTTCCTCCCCGCCACACGCCGCCGTAAAATGAATACAAATCTACATTGTGCTCTAACTTCTAATAAAGATTACAAATGGCACATCTTACATTTAACGCGCAAACGAATTTTCGGAGAAAAATCTCCGTTTATTCCGTTCTCATCTCTCGTTATATTCGCATCTTCAACGTTCGTATCGACTTTGCTTTGGTGGCCAGCACGGAAAGTAATTTTATCACCCTCGAAAACTTGGGCCACTTCTCGGACCGGACCGCTTTCAAGCACCCTCGATACCTTCTCCCGCGCTTCTAAACATCTCCTCTTAGCCGTTTAACGTTAAATCTTTTTTCACTCTCGTTGATTCTCGTCTTCTTTCGCGGGTAACTTCTTTGTTTTTTGTTGGGAAAAATACAAATTGGGAGGCTGTGAAATCGCCACGGTATTATTTTCGAAAGACACACTTGTACTCTCTCAATTTCTTTTTTTTTTTTTTTTAATTACAACGCACGATGTAGTTTACACACCGGTTTGCTTCTCAATAATAAATATAATTGAATCTCTCGCGAGTATAACAGAAGAGATAGTCGCGTGTGTGGAGCGCCAAAGTTTCATATGAGAAATTTAACATGCGCGGCATTTTCTTTATGGCGAAAAAGCAACGAGGAAAAGGAAAGCGGATGCGTATTAATTCAGCGTGTCATTAAAACTGGGTTCCGGGCATGTGTTTGCCAAAGGTTGGTTTTATGATGTTGTCAAAATGAAATTTCCATTCGGCATATGTAATTCAAAACAGCTTTTTGAGCGGAATATAAATATAGTCGTTGCCGCGCATACACACATTTTATCAACATTCCACAAAGTATATTTCAGGAAAAGAAGTTGCAACATATAGCATGTATATATATATATATATATATATATATATATATAGATGTGTATATATTTATATTTATATATATGTACATATAGGTATCTGTCATTTGATATTACGAGGCAACGGACAAATGCGAAATTTACACGAGGATTACGCGGGAACGTTTATACGGTTATTCGAGAATTCGTGTGACTTTGAAAGTTTACTCAACACCGCGTGCAGCGGAAAAGGGATCGCGTTGTGAGTAATTGCAAGCAGGTTAGATTTTCTTTCAAACCCTATCGCGATGTTTGATCGGTTGGACAAAATACATTTTAAGCAAAGAATTTGTATAAACAAAAAAAAAGAAAAACATAGTAACGCGACACACGTCGCTGCGATCCAACAAATAATCGGACAGGTCGTTACGCGAGATCTTAGGAATTCGCAAATTCGAATGTGCAGACCTCCACATCGGAATCAATAAAAAAAAAAAAAACAAAAAAAAACAAAATGGCAGTTGGTAAATAAAATGAAAGCAGACCAACCAGAAAAAATATAATGCAAGCGTAAATACACGATAAATCTACCGAGGAACATTTCCCACGATATTTGTTTCAGCGTGTTTCACCGTGATTCCCTTCTCTCTCTCTTGTCGATTCCATTTGTATTTTTATCACATCTATTTTCACCTCGTCTGTTTCGCGTGGCCGTCGACGCGTGTTCGCCCGCTACTAGTCCGTGAACATACCATGCATATAGTTAGCCATTTATGTATCTCAAATTCTAGCAAATCCTCGCTGAATCTACCGCTGAACGCAAATGGCACGTATAGACAGTTTCACACGAGATCGTACATTTTGAGATTATAAGTTTAATTGGTATTTGCGTATGTGCGTATTCGCGTGTCCGCTACAGAACTCATTTGCGATGAATAATGCAGCGAATTTGTTTAATCCGAATACCATTAGTGGGGGACGTTTTGTTCCTAACGTACCTCTTTTGTGTGTGTGTGTGTGTGTGTGTGTGTGTATGCGCGCGCGTATGTGTGTAACGAGTGACAAATTATTCTCTGTCGGATAATTATTGTCTCACTTTTACACGCGCGTATATACACGTTTTCATTCTGTGAATATTTATAAGCTAATTTGTCTAAAATGACATCCCGAAATTCTTCGGTGTAAAGTTAAAAAAAAAATAAATAAAAACATGTTGTTTAAACGCAGCTCTTAGAATATGTAACGAAAGTTTATTAACGTAATTTTCGTCGTTTAAATATCGTTCTTTTTTCTCTGTAGCTTCTGTACGCAATATCGTGTGAATTTGCAAAATTGAAACATGTCTCTCTTTCTCTCTCGGTCTCCGTCTTTCTCGATCACAAATAATATTGTCTGACCGCCGGGAATTCCGCGCGTTTCATCGTAGTTCGTGTATTACGTTTACTTCGATCTTGCGCGTATACTCTCTCGCCGCGGCGCGCTCCCTCCCTCTCTCTCTCTCTCTCTCATATTGCGCGAATCACTCCTGTTGTGAGTGTAGGCACTCATTTATATACCTGAAATTCCGGCAAATCCTCGCGAATCTGGTTCGGCGCGCAAAAGGCACGCAACGACATATTCGCTCGATCGCGGAGGTTCGCCGCCGCCTCGCCTCCGCATCCCGTCGGGTTCGCGCATGGACAATTTCATTACTCGTATTGGGGGGTTGGTGACGCGCGCGATACACGGTGGCGGCGATGGGTGGATAGCGCTGGTGGGTTGGCGGTGAGCACAGTGGCGTGTGCAGGGCGAAACTACACCATTAAATGGTGTCCTGACGGGCGCCAGTTAGGTGCAACCGTGGTATAGCCCATTCTCGTCGTGTCACTCCGAATCTATTTGCATAGTAATGGCGCCCGCGCGTCGTCGCTCCCTCTTTTACCCTCCCCTTTACGTATAAATACCGCTGCAGACTGTCGTAGGAAGTATGCTGGCCGTCCCGCTATCTCTTCCTTTATTCCCTTCCTTCGCTCCTCGGAAGATTTCTAAAAGCGCCTCGCCGCTCTCTCTCTCTCTCTCTCTCTCTCTCTCTCTCTCTCTCTCTCTCTCTGTCTCTGTCTCTGTCTCTGGAAAATGCTCTACTTGTTGCGCAAATTTAAAGAGTCGATGCTAATCCAGTTTTTAGATTAAGTCCTTTTGCATAAATTTCCGAACAGCGGACGAACAGTTTTTCGGATGGTAATTTTCCATTTGCAATGTCTTTTATCTCGGCGGTGTAATTTGTCGCGTCGAGGATTTGTCATCTTGAGATTCTTCAACAATCGTCGAGAGAGAGAGAGAGAGAGAGAGAGAGAGAGAAAGATTGGCGGCGTACTATCTGCGTATATATGTCGAGTGGTAATTCTTGTAAAGAGATGAGACGGAAGAGAACAACACAAACAAACATATTAGTTACGTGGAGGAGTTTGATAATACTGGCGTTTCGGAAAATGATGCGGTGTCAGCAAAAATATAGAGGAGAACGGGGTGATGACGCTCGCTTAAGAAAATTCGTATTAAACATTAATTAATTTAACATTTATATACCTCTTTTAATAAACTCATATATACGCACAATACTACATTAGTTTAGATAAATTTTATTTTAAAACATTAAATAAAAAGTAATATCATTGTTAAAAGTTTTTTTAATTGAGATAATCGGTCCGATTCGCTGAGCGCCGTGATCCCCTACACATACGTGTGTATATAATATACAGTCGGTAAATATTATATGTGTGCGTGTGTGTATATGTGCGATGCGTATTCGAGTTTAGAGATAAGTAGACTGCGCACGATCGTTCCTAATTGCCTCGACGTTTAGACAAGCTTCCCCGATACATGTATTAGCTGTTTATTAGCGATAATTATTGTCGACGTTGCTATTCTCGAAATCTCAGTCCCGCCTCGTTGCTTGTTAAGGAACTTAAGCATGGAAAACTATATCTCGCGGAAACGCGTAATTGACGCCCGCGTCCGTTACACAACGCGCGTGAAAAGAGACTGTGTAGTACTTGCTTCTTGAAAAAAAAAAAAAAAAAAAAAATCGCGTCGTGAAAATAAACAAATGCGAAATTCGCGCAGTCGAAACAGCTGTGTGAATGGAAATTAGCCATCTCGCGAGAGATTGTTTTAAGATGAGGAAATGCTTTCCGGTTATAGTTTCCGGGACTCGAGTTTAGGGCTCGAGTTAAGTGAAGGAAGTTACACAAACCCTTTTCCCCCTCCGACCCCGACGTCGCGCGCGCGAGAGACGACGGTGTTTGCGATAATTAGAATCTTATTGAAAACGCCACCGGTTTTCCTCCGAAGCGAGAAAAACAGACGCGTCAGACGCGATGCTCGCTGGAGCGACTAGGCGCGATTCCAATTATTCGTCATAATCCTAATTATCTCTTACTTTTGACTCGTCGCGAAAATCCGCGCGCAATGTTCCGTCTCGACACTGCACGGGAGCGCATCTTCTCTCGAGGAAAGGGGGAGAGGAAAGGACAAAGTTCGCGCAATAATTAGAAAGCTCGCGAAAGGAGCGAGAAACGATAAAACGTGTATAGAACGGCAATCGGGATAACAATAATGACGTGCTCGCTGCTTTTTGTTATAACATTAATTAACTATGACTGATTGCTCTCTCTCTCTCTCTCTCTCTCTCTTTCTCTTTCTTTTTCTAACGTTTCTAGAAAACTAGCTATCGTATTTCTCTGTTATGGATCAACGAACAGAGAAAAACAGAAAGTACTATAATGAAAGTTAATTACGAAGGAGTGATTGCGAGGGGCGGGGAAGAAGGAGTGAAAAAAAGTATCAAGAAATTTTCATCTCTCTCTCTCTCTTTCTCTCCTCCTATTTCTCTTCCTCTCCACTCTGTGTTGTGTGCTATCCCTTTTCATTTTCTTCGTCTTCCGCGTTGCCAAGATACCGTCACACCCAAAGGAATCGAAGCTTTCCTCCAATTATAAGAACTCGGTCGATCCGTGTCCTTTTAGTAAGTCTACGATTCACGCTTCTTTCCGCATCGAATCAGCGAGAAGTTTCTAACTTCCGAAATTCGTACAGCTGTTATTTTTGTTCACGACGAATCTTGTACGAGCGAGGGATGTCATTGAGTGACCTTGTTTTCTCTCGCAGTAAGTAACAATCTTCGGCGATTGATCGGAGACTGACGAATTTTGACATATAACGACAAAAAAAAAAAAACGGAATAGGAAACTTGTAATTTATATTTTCATCTTTGCGATCGTGGAATAAATTTTTGTCTTGTAGATAAATTTAATACTGTGAAACGAATGCGCAATCTCGGTATCTAAATATTGAAATGACTAACGCGAAGATAGAATGCTTCTTTCCCTCCCCTCTTTCCCTCTCATATTTGTAGACGGAAATCTCGGTACGTATAGCGCGCAGCAAGTATCGTCAAGAAATTACGACTCGTCTCTCTCTCTCTCTCTTTCTCGCATATCCTGAGCGGAATCAGTCCGCGCTGCTCGTGGTATACAAGTTTCGCGAAATGTGGAATTACATCGTCTACTTGTCTGCGCCTCGGCATTTTGCCGCTGTGGAACTAGCATATTTCTCGAAGTAAGAGCCGAGAAGGTACGAATTTCTTGACTCCTCTCTTGACAAGACTCGAACTTTAAAGGACTTCATTTACTCGAAAACTCTTGCTTTTCGTCTCTCGAAGAGTTGTTCTCTCTCTCTCTCTCTCTCTCTTTGATCCGCTATATACTTGTTTTGATGACGATTGGCTATAGGACTCTACAACGGCGGACGACAGATCCTAAGAATGTTTCTCAGCTGCGCGTGTAATTGTGTATAGGTTCTCGTCGAAAATAAATTTTTTATGTCAGATTTTTCCCGCGTAGGTAGATATAATTGAATTGTAAAACTTTAACGTGGAAAACGCGGCCGAATAACAACTGATTTATTTAGAGATGTCCTGCACAGACTCGAAAAGGAAATATATTTTTAAAGTATAGCAGTTCAAGTTTCTCTCTTTCTTTCTTTCTATATATGTGTACGTGTGAGTGACCAATATAAAATAAAACCGAACTGGAGTGGATTAGAAAATAATAATACTGTTCGATTTTTTTTTCTCTCTCTCTCTCTCGTGTTTCTCGTTCGGTTGCCAGGTTCTTAACAAGATGTAGCGAGAGAGGAGCGCACGGCGCGATTTCACATCCTGAAATCGATCAGGCGTGGATTTCTCATAATTGGTAACATTCGGCCCCGCCGCCGCGACGCTCTCCCACACCGACGCGCGACGTTTCGTCTCTTCTCTTCGACGACGGCTTCTCCTTTCCTTCTTTGCCAGCGATTCGAAACGCCTCGAGCCTTCGTAGCGCGAGAGGCGTACGAGAACGTCTTATCGGGTGGCGTTACCATGGGATCACAGAGCGCGCGCGGTGTGTATCGCCATGGGATCTCGTTACTTTCCCGATTTCTTACGTAATCGAGACGCCTCGCTGATTCGTCATTTCGCGGGGAAAGAGAGGCCGTCCGACGACGCCGATACTTGTTAACGAGTGGTGTTCCCTTTGCCCCGTGTAACGAAGGGAAACGAGAGAGGCGAAAATAAAGGACGCGTAAGAGAGACTTGCACGCGCGCGCACGAGCAAAGACGTAAAGTTCCGGCCGAGAAAATTCGCTGCATCTCGTCTAACCGATTTAACGCTTCACGGAGAGAAGAGGTTGAGATTTTTGCTTGACAGAGTATAGAGAGAAATTGGTAGAGAGGGGAAAATAATATTTTTCTAACATATCGCAGCGCGATTTGTTTCGTCGCATTAATTAACGTATGTAAAAAAAAAAAAAAAAAAAAAAAAAAAAAACACACATTTCTTCCTTCGCGTTTAGATTAGTCGTGAAGTCAACAATTATTATTGCACAGTTCTCGTTGCCGAACGCGCGAAGGAATTTGCGGAATACGAATCGCTTGACAAAAAAAATTACTTTGTAAGTCGAGAGCGTTGCGCGAAGGATTCTGACGATTCAGACATCACCGGGGAGAAAGAAGAGAATTTTTCTATTTCTCTGCTTTCCTCTCCCCTTTTTTTCTCTCGCATCTCGGCACTTGAATTCCCGTCGACGCGGATTCGTGAAATCGAGGTGGGAACGGATGATCTCTGCAAGTTAATTTGTTAACTTGAGCATTCCGTCCAGAAGTTCGGAGGGTGGTTTCTAGAGGTGGCTGAGGGAAACAGCGCGACAGGACGATGAAGAGAGCGAGGGGGTGAGCTCGGGCAGGGTACACGGTACCTCGGGGTTGTTTGTTGCGCTAATGCCTAATTAGTGGAGTGGTATCGCGTCGCGACGAAAGCCGTAGCCGTCGCCGTCGTCGTCGACGCCGTCGCCAGCGCTCTCTCTCTCTCTATCTCTCTCTCTCTCTCTCTTTCTCTCATTTTCTGTCTCTCCCGCTTTTCCTATCGTGAAAATATCTCTCTCGCAAGGCGGGAAAACTATAGCGGAGAAGATCGCGCGATGTTCTCCTCTTTTTTCACTTCCCGCTGTTTTTCAATTTTTGCGCAAGATAATGCCATTTCTCTCTTCTGTTTTATTTTGATTTTTCGCCGGTAATATATATACTGCCGTTCGTTCAGTTACACTCGGATTTGTGTCAATAACAATAATCGCACGACGTCGAACTAGATATTTCACCGGCGCATTGTCCAACAATTCAAGACACGCATACACGTTTCAAATAAAAAGGTAATTCGATCTTTTTTTGGAACGAACAGCGTATCAACTTAGACGTGCTTGCGCAATGGGTGTTCTCAGAGAAAAAGATTTCCGACAGTGCGAGGTAATGCACTGTCCGTGTCACCGCGGCAGCCCCCGTCGATTGGCTCCTATCATTTCGATCTGGATACAAGCGACGCTTATCAGCGGGTAGTAACGTCGCGTTCTACGTTTAAGGCTTTAAATGACCATTTTATTTTTTTTTTTCAACATCACCGAAAATTTTGATCGGACACTATTTTCATATTTGATCAACATTACATTTATTTTTCTCGCATCGAAGAAATAAAACAAAAACTGCGCGAGCGTAAAGCGTCATTCATTACGAAATTTCGAAGTTCGAATTTGCACGCGCGCGAAGATCGAGATGTCTCTAAATAGTTGAAAAAGGACGCGTCGTCGGGCACACGACGACGAGAGACCCGTTCGTGCCGGCTTACACGAGCTGCCTGCCAATAGCCAGCGATCTCTTAAACTCTAATTCAGCCACACCCGACCGCCGCAAAGTGGCCACTACGGCACCTACAAAGACTCGTTTTATCGTTCCGCCACCACGGTGAAGGGAAAATAAGCAATTCCCCCTTTATTTGGTCGCGACGTAGTCGATCCGAGGGCGAAACGCTCGGATGTCGATTCGCAGTCAAGCTTCGACATTAATACTCATTTCCCGACGGACGAGGCGAGTTGTTTCTGTAGTTTTTTTTCCCCGAGTTTCATAACCCGTTCAAAATTATGCAGAAATATACTGTGACATAAAAGAAGCTTCGCAAATGCAATCATATACGTACACGTTGTCCTTCCACGGATGGACAATGAAGTGAAACGCGTTCTAACTCGGCGGTTAATAGTTTCATTGCGAAAGCGTTTCCCGAAAGGAAGGTCTCTCGCTCAGAGACAAAGCTGTGGCAACATTCATGAATGCGGATTTTGCGTTCGAGGCGCTCACGTGGCAGATGAAGTTGCCGGATTACGAAACTATTGTACGAACCACGTGTCCGCGCGTGTCGATGGGAAGCTGCACGAAAACGGGCGTCGTTTTAGCGCACAGAACGTGTTTCTGTCAAGTTCCTCGCCGGTGTAAGATGAAATATTAACGATATCCGATTTCTCTCTCTCTCTCTCTCTCTCTCTCCCCCCTTCTTCCTCCGGTTATTAGATAGACATTCCGAAATTCGCTTTACAAGCCTAACGAGTTCGCGTCATCCGTGCAATCAACGCGCTCTCCGCAGGGACCGTATAAGCGGTCCGCAAATCGTAATTTTGAGAAAGTTTCGGAAGCCGAACGACGTTTCCGATGACCGCGTTGAGACGCGCAACGGTTTTGGGATTTGGATGCCTAATTCAATGTGTGGCAGCCGCGTGTGCTACCAGGAGGATCTTATCCTCCGAGCGGCGCGCACAACGATCTCAAAAACTCTCGCGAGATACATACACGCACGCTCGTGTTTTAACTTAGTATGTATGTCCTTTATGTAATTTCACGCGGGAGAAGATTCCATTAACAATCGCCTATTGAATTCCTAGCCGAGTGCCTTTTCCTCCCGA
The DNA here is from genome assembly GCA_014825475.1 of Pseudomyrmex flavicornis. Classification (NCBI taxonomy): domain Eukaryota; kingdom Metazoa; phylum Arthropoda; class Insecta; order Hymenoptera; family Formicidae; genus Pseudomyrmex; species Pseudomyrmex flavicornis. Next base: position 26,857 of record QVNW01002068.1, read on the forward strand.
CGCGAAAGAATTGCGAGAACACGTACAGTTCCGGCCGGGCGAAATCCGCTGAGCGTGATAAAATGATCCCTTCCGAGCGCGGCGGCCGAGTAAGGCGCCGTTGAGGATCATTAATCATGCGATTTCACCTGCGGACGAGAAATAAGAGGGAGAATGGGCATTGAGAGGAGAGGAGACTCTCCAAAGACTTGCGCCCGCCCGCTCGCGGCACGTTATTGTTACGCCTGGCAGGTTTATCCGCTCTTTAATGCAGCCCACCGCGCGGTGTTACGTTGCTTTTATATATATATTGTATATACGAGCTCGTCTCTGTGCCGCCATAATATAGAATAGGACTCGAAAATCGTTGCTTATTCCGCAAAGTGCGGGGATTATCGTGCGCTCTGTACTGAAGATGCTCCGAGAGGGAAAATACCACGACAATACTGACTGAACAATGTAGATCCTGCGCGCTCTCTCTCTCTCTCTTTCTCTCTTTCTCTCTCTTTGTCGCTATGCGGGGCACACGCAGCTTTCTTCTGCGTTAGAATTTCGATGGGATGGAAGGATACGCGTCGTTCCTTTCCTCCTTCTCCGGTGATTTCTTATCCAGTGGTCCAAGGTCTGCGCGACTCATCCCGACCGACTGGTTTATGCAGCGCGAGTTTCGCGAGAACGACGCGAAATAAGGTAACATCGCACTCGCCTACCAAATATCGAAGCGAGCTTGTCCAGGGATATGTTACTTTGACGGCTTCTTCTCCCTCTCGGACCGAGCGTAGGATCCTGTAAATACATTATCCAGATTTACCGTCGACAATCTGCGGTTCTCGGAGGATATTCGTGTCACATGGTCGTGTCCCACGACGTTTCCTTCACCCGTCGACGTCGTCGTCGTCTCCTCTTTTCTTATCTCCGTCCTTTGTTGTCTCCCTTCCCCATCTCTCCTTTTCTCTATTATAGCCGTAAACTCTCTTACCTATTTACGCACCGCCTCTTTGGCGCTCGCTCCCGTACACCCGTATACGATCCCGAGTGTGTTTACGCCGATATTATTTCATTTTCCGCTAGTCCTTGGCCGTCCCGGGACACGACGGACGGGATCGGCAGCAGAGCGCGCGCGTCTCTCCCATCGGACCGCAATAAGGGCATAATTTTATTTACCGGTGCACGACCGTTCTCGACGTCTTGACCAAGATAAAGGCTCTCTCTCTCTCTCTTAATTTACCGGCTGTTTTGCACGCGGCGTGCACGAGATGACATGTGAATTCACGTTTATGTGCGATTGGCAGAGGCCGATTTTCTTAAATGAGAATGATTATTTGTACTTGCTTTTATTTTTTTTTTAACCAAGATTTTCTGAGATTACGTTCAAACGCGAGTGTTCTGACGCATTTAGAGAAAGATCGTCACGTTATTCGCGTTTAAAGCGAATATATTGTCTGATTTTACGTGACATTTTCACGGTCTTTAGGAAGATTTTTCGATGGGTCTATCAATCCGATCGCACGACAGCAACGTCGCCGTCGTCGTCGTCGTCGTCGTTGTTGTACTCTCTCTCTTGGCGGTCAGAGACCGATATATTTTCTCAGCACTTGGGGCTTTCCCATGAACAGAGCACTACGCCACCTTGAGAACGCCAGGACCGTCTACCAGCTTCTTCGGATATATCCTACCATCGGCCATATCCATCCGGTCACGCTGGGTTGACCGCACACACTCTCATCTACACATACGCACTCCCTTCAACCAGGTCGCGGACCAACATTCTACCGGGTGACTCGCAAGTTATTCCCTCTGTCCTCTCTCAGTCACGGACTTCAATCACGGGAGCTGTAAATTCCATCGGGTGACTCAAAGAAGTCAGTCTTTCTCTTTTCTCCCTTGATTACAGATGCGAAGGTAAATTTCTTGTCGATTTTTTCTCAAAGGGCAAAAGATCGATCGGAGAGAATCGTTTAGCTCCATAACTCACGTCATTATTTAACACTTGTTATTTCGCGCGTCGGTTGATTTGGTATTTAAAATCTTACTCTTGTATAGTCTAAAAGCGCGTAAGTTTTGCGACATCCCGTACATATACACGCACACACATGTATATATATATATATACATATATATATACAAGTACTGATACTGGCTGCGAGTTTCGTTTCATCCTACTTGTTGGATAGGGTCCTTCGAGTGGCCAGAGAGGAAAGAACTTCTTTCTTCCTTCCTTCTTTATTTCCTTCCTTTTTCCTTTCTTTTTCCTTCCTTCCTTCCTTCCTTCCTTCCTTCCTTCTTACCCTCCCTCTCTCGCTGTCGTTCTCCCTCCTTTTTCTTCGAAACACGCAGGGGATTGTTTGCACTCACCTCTCTTCCATCGCTTCGCCTACCTTAGTCTCTCGGTTCCGTCTACGCCCCGCGGGATCCCGCCACCCCGTCGTCCGGAGCTCAGATTGCTTTTATACCATGGATTGATTGACAATATACTTACGTTAGCCGAGTGGACCGTACAGTTATGGAGACGGCTACACCCTCTTCGTCTTCCTTTTCCCACCCTGTGCCACCGCCGTTAAAGCGCGACCCTCTTCCCTGCGCTGGAACATCGCCGCAGGATCCTTCCACTTTCTTTCCGTCGTTCCTTTCTCTCTCTCTGTCTCTCGTCCGCTCGCTTGTATAAAAGTAAGCGATTTTCGATAGATATTGCTGTTCGCAAGAAAACACGGGCAAATCTCTTGGACAAACACGTACGGTTTCACATCTATTATATGCGCGCGACAATTAAAATTTTCTTTCTTTGTATAAAAGAAAATTAATTTCTATTAAAAGCACAATGTATTTTAGTTTATTCAGTCGTTTCTTTTTCGAAAAGAGCTAGAGATCTTTTTTTTTTTTGGAAGGATTTGATTTATTTTATAACGTACATATCTTTTCTCCCTGTCGAAACCGTAAATATGTCACGCGTGTGCCGAAACTGATTGTTACGAACTGCATTTCGACGGCAAAGATGAGAGACGAAGCACACCCCGGTGAATATGATCCTTCGATCTCGCGATCTGACGCGAGTGCCATATCCCTCGTAAATTCATGACCTTTCCACGAAGAAGACCGGATGTGAGAATTTTCGGGGGGACAACCGTGTGCCGCGTATCGTCGTGTGTTGTTCTTTCTTTCGCATATATATCTCGTGTGACCACAGGTATTTTTCTTCGTACAAAGAAATACACGCCAGTTAACATCGTTCGAATGTTAAAGGTGGAATTTATCAAAACACATTCAGCCTTCTCAAATGCGCAAAAATGTTTGTACAACAACAACAATAATAATAATAATAATAATAATAAATATATATATATATTTTCCATAAATATTCAGAGAGAAAAGTAACGCGGCAAGTACATGTGTGTATATAAATATTATAATTCATTAATAAGCAAACGAGTCGATAAAGCGAGTTTGCGTTTCCAGCGAACTCAATTAATTCGACAACTGTGCGCTTTAATTTAATTATCGTTCCCGACGTTAATCCTTTATCGGTTTAACATATGTTGCCTGGGAAAAGTTTGCCGATTGTGTGTTCCCATCGGAGGTAATCAGGGAGAAGTTGATCTCCCGCGTCTCAAGTCCGAAAGTAACTCAGCCGCTATCGCGCGTCGGTGAAGCAGTGCCATTTAATGAATTCAGAATGCGTTTGGAGAGTCTCCAACGCGGCTCTCTCTCCTTTTTTCGCTCTCTGCCTCTTTTCTCTCGGAAAAGAATCGTACGAATCGTCGTCGTCGGATGGTTGCGGTTCCTTGAGCGCGGGACACTTTAGAGCTTATGTCCCTGGAATACGTAACGTGGGATTTCGGCGTCGCGCATTCTTTCTCATCGTTTCCTCTTTCTCGTTCGTCTCGTTCTTTTATTTCTTCGCGATTCTTCGGTGAGATTTTATTTTTAGGTAAAAAATGTACTTTTCTTTCAAATAATTTAATCTCGTTCAAATAAACTAATTGCGAAGTAAAGAACAAACGGGAGCCGATAATTGCACGGTTGATGCTGCGTTACATTTTTCTCTTTGCAATCTCAAGATTTTTTTTTTTTTTAAGTGTTACATACACTTTCATAAGTGTTACAATACAAAAAGATTTTCACGAAAGTGTAAGTCGCTTCTCGGCGTAAGTCGGCGACAGTCTCTGTGGTGGTCATTGTCGATTTCAGCAAGACACAGTTGGGATTTCCCGGGGTGTTCGTCTGGTGTATAGTGTACGGACAAAAATGGGGGGATGCATCGATCGCCTAAACTGCGTTTTACGACTGGCAGTGTCGTAAAACGTAATGCAAAGCGTTTACGAACCAACGCCCGTCGTACATAAATTTACACATCGTAAGATTTCGGGGCGCACAAATGCATGCAGAACGGTATCGTTTAAGGACAAATGGTCTTATCGTAACTTAAGAAACGGACGGACGTTCTTAACTTTTAGTGGATGCGGTACGTCGTCGGTTTTGATTTTTTTTTTTTTTCTATTTTTTTACGCGTTCTGAACGCGTGTGAATCTCACGACGCTGACACTTCAATCGAACAACTGGTGAATTTTTTTATTTCGCATTTTTTATAACAAGATATTTCACCGCGAGCGTAAAAATTTCTTTCCCTCAAAGGATCGTCAAAACGTCTAGCAATAAGCAATTATTTATGGCACGTTGTACACATATCGGTTATACGAGATTGATTGAGACGCTAAAGTTCCGTCATATACTCTAGGAAATTAGTCGTCGTATTCGTCGAGGGGATATACCTACAAACCCCGACTTCTTCTTCTTCTTCTTCTTCTTCTTCTTCTTCTATCATCCACCACCACACCCCTGCTGATCGCTTTTCTTTCTTCGGTTAAGGGTGGTGGCGCGTTGCTTCAACCCCGCCCTGATCTGTAAATATTGGCGACCCCGTAACAGCTCCTCGTAAAAATCACTTGATTACAACCCCTCCTTCATCACTCGCAAACGTCATTCATCAGCGTGGACTGCAATGAAAAAATAGACACGTTTTTCTTCTTACAATCGTTTAGAATAATAGCAAAAAAAAAAGAAGGTTTTACATTCTTGCAGTTTTATGTGGTTTTTTTGTGTAATATCTTAATCCCAAATTGTAAAATAAAGATTTTTCGAGCACAAACGTTATTTTTTAAAAATAATTCGGTTAGAAGAAGATCAAGAAATAAAGTATCATTTTCCATGTTCTACAATCACAAAACCAAAAAGTAAAGATTGATTCTTTGCGTGATAAGAGAGCGGTTTACGGTTTCTCGAGATTACGAGATCGGAAAGTTGCGCGCGTGATTAATTACAAACATCGCATCCGCGCGCAGAAAGTCGGAATACAGTCAGTTCTGATCTATTTTCGCATGCGCGAATTCTTTGAGTCAATTTCGACGATCATTTTTTCGCGAAAAAAATTTATGCGTGCACGCGCGCGCGCATCAATTGTTTAAACACAGTCCGCGCGTGTTGTTGATCAACCGTTTGCAACACACACACAATACTTTTTTTTTTACGGGGGGGAGTTGCGTCTGTCACTCTGTAGCTCAATAGCGCATATTGCGTTATCTGCGATATTTTTTCGGTCGTAATAACGACGCATAGTCGCCAGCCGCGCAACGCGTCACCCTCGATATTTCAATAGGCTGAAACTTGATACGATCTGATCGATAGTACGTTCATATTGTTGCCACGGGGTGGGAACGTGCCGTGTATATCGTTACGTTATGTAACCTGTTAAGTGGCTTGATGTTGTTACGGATTTTCGAGATTATCGGTACACATCGGTGGGCTAAATCCCGTTGCATTCCATAATTTTATGTATTGCGATCGCTTTAAATCGCTATTTATTTCCGTTTCGTCGTGCGATAACGCGATAGCGGCCAATAGGTACTTGCCTCACTTAAAGGGAGGAGAGATGATAAAAAAAAAAAATCTTGCGAGAGTTTTCGCGCGCCCAATCTCGCAGACGCGCGTGTCTAACGACGGGGCTTTTTGTCCCTTTTCTGATTTCAGATTCTTTTACCTGTACCACTTTTCTTTCTATGCTTATCATCATCGATTCAACGGACAGTACAGCAGTTTGGCGCTCGTCACATCCTGGTTCTTCATACAGGTGAGTGTGTCTTGTTTTTTTTTCTTGTATACTTTTGTCATCTCATTAAATGCAAATGAAGCGATACACATCGCTTTTAGCAAGCTCGTCTCAACTCGAGTTCGAGTTCGAGTGATCGATCGCTGTTGCGGTTTCGCATTAGAGGCATAGAAAAGAACGGCGCACGTTTCGAGAATAAATTTTCCGGTGAAAGCGCGCGAACGCGCGCGAGTAAGTCGGCAAGGCAAACAGAAGTATTTATACGGGAGTGTATTTCGGGATTTTCAAAGCGGCGCGCCGCCGCGTCGCGGTTCGTGAAATAATCGTTTCTCCCCTGATGATAAAAAATTCCCGCCAGAATAGTAGAGAAGTTTTTTCCCCGGAGAAAAAAAATTGCTCTTTTGCATCGAAGTGGACATTGATCACGAATACCCCATGACCTACTTTGCGAGCACTTTAGTCGAGGACAAACGTGGTTGGTCTGCTAGTTCAACAACAAAAAAAAAAAAAAAAAGAACTCTTCTGAGCTAAGTTTAAAAAAAAAGTTGTGTCTAGGAATCTCTTCCCTCTTCCTTCCCCGTCCGTTAGAATGTAAGTGTTCTAATTTTCTCAAGAACAGGCGCGCTCTGTGTATGTGTATGTGTGTGTTAGGCGTTTTAATCAAACGATCTGAATAGTTCATTCGGACGAGCGGTTAAGTGTCGCGAAAATGAAAACTGAATCTCCGAATTAAAAGTCTTGCTGAAAAGAGTCGAAATATATCGCATTTTTTTTATTGTAAATTTCATTTGGGATTTGAAACATTTTTTTTTTTTAACATATCCGAGTTGAAGATTATTATATTATTGTTCAATATATAGCTCGTCTCTCTTTCTCTCTCTCTCTCTCTCTCTCTCTCGACAGATTAAACTCGCCATGAATCGCGGCGTCAATCATCCCGCCTATTGTTTCTTCACGTTGCATTGATCTTTGAAGAATGGAAAGTCGAGGCTTCGTTGATTGCAACTTACTCGTATTCTCATCCGAGAAGGAGATTCCGAGGTTTACGACGTGAATTTGTGCTTCCGTGTAGAAATATAACGTGGAGAGAGAGAGAGAGAGAGAGAGAGAGAGAGACGCGGGAGGAGGGAAAGTGGAAGCGCGCAATATTTTGCATGCGATCCCATTGGCTACTGCTTGTGAGAGTCCTGCGATTGACAGCAACGGCGGAACAGAAACGAAGAACGAGCCGTGCCACGGCCGTGGTCGCTCGGCTTGGTAGTAGTCTAAAGCCGCCATCGCTCAAACTTAAGTTACGTAAACGCAAACCGGGACAATGCTCCTGACAGCTCGATCGATAGAAATAACTTAATGCGGCTTCTTGGTTTCCATGTACACACAAATGCGCATAAAAGAATACTTTAATGCGGGAATCTCGTTCGAGCGAAGGGCGTGTCTCGTTCCGTCCATTAGGAATGTTAGGTGTTTAAGTTAAGTTCGTGCGTGGCGTTGTGGGATATTCGTTGTTTTCTCCCATCGGACATATCCAATCTAGGAGAAACGTACGTATTATTATTGCACTACCGTCGATTTGCAATTTTCGCTCATTTCTGTATTTAAGCAAAACATTTATCGCGGAGAGAAAAGGGAGGAGAGTTGTATTAAAATTGATCGCAGTGGAACACACGTAGTTATAAGCCGTCGGAATTCCAGAAACAAATTCGCTGGCTACGCCAATAATACGTACTAGGTAATCTGATTGGATGGCATATTTTGTTAATGCAATAAGTTATAATTAGATGATCACGGCCGTATTAACAGATATTATTATAATGGCGTTACAATAGATAGCCGCTTAATAACTACATTCGATATGTACATATATATATATATATATATATATATGTATGCGTGTAACGTGTGTGCGTGTGTGTGTTGTGTGTATATTCACGCGTAAAAACTGAATGCCATTAAAGTTTAATGGAGTGGTTAATTCACCGGATAAAAGATGTAAATGCATCACGATGCCGCCGTCATTATGCATTGGGGGGGAAAAAGATCGTATGTGTTAATACTCACCGCTCATGAATTATTGGGAATGTATTTAGTTATTATTCCCTCTCTTCTTCTCCCTCTCTCCTCCTCTCTCTCTTTCTCTCCCCCTCTCTCTCTCTCTCTCTGATTTGTAGTTTAATGAAGGCTAAACGAAACATTTCTTTAATCCGATAAAATATTGATAAATTTCTGATAACAAAGTTTTATTGTCGTTTCATTTTTTTTTTTTGCAATCGAACCGATATATATTCTACGTTGAAACATTTTAGAACGAGCGTATGTCCCGTAAATAAACTGACTCAGTCTATCACGTCGACGATGACAGTTCCCGGCTGACAACCGGGTTTCAGCTTCGTTAACATGATCGACCGTTAACGAGCGACAATTATTTCGCTGGCAACGAGTTTACGAATACCGAGCTGCGGCGAAATTCGCGAAGCTCGAGGGCATGTCGCGGTCGAGAATCGTTTTGATTCCCGGATGGCAAAGTGCTCTCTCTCTCTCTCTCTCTTTCTCTCTCTCTCGCCGGCTGTTGCTCTAGGTCAGAGTTTAGCCGATTAGCCCCGCGGCGTGATTATACGCCGATTCGATATCGATGTCATTGGCGTTGATTATCTAGAAAACGAAAACTCGATGTACTACCCCCCCCTCTGATCTTGCGTCCCTTCTTCGCTCCGCGTTTTCCGCGTAACCCGCGCTCTATCTATTCGCTTTTCTCTATCCACCACCTCTCGGGAACCATCCCTTCTCCCTCCTTTCCTTCGTTCTTCACGAATCTTTCTACCGGTCTTCTTTTTCTCAAACGGTGCGGAATCGTTCCGCTTCTTGCCGCGACGAATCACCGAGAATACCATTTCCTTCGCGTCGCCGACAGGTGTCCCGAGTTCTCGAGAGATATCCATTTTCCATATCCAAGATTTTTCTTCCCCCGTTTATTCGTCCACCACTCTGCGCGTCTTCTCTTCGCGTCGTTCGCCCGTTAGATTTTTTTTTTTTTCAAACGAGAGCATTGAAATCGAAACGATCGTTTTTTATTTTTAGTTTACGCACACACATCAACCTGTTGTGTCTATTATATATCAAAGTTATTGATATCACATTATAATTCTTCCGAGTTTCGTATCTGTTTTCACGCGTTTGGTTTAATCGACAGGCGACGGAGTAAATTACATGAGATAATAGGCGGAGAGAATTTAGTTTTGTCGGCAAAGAGAAGCCCCGCGCGTTATTGCGATCGGTGGATAGCGAGCAACAGCGATCGGGAGAGACAGGTTTCGAAGCGATTGCGGAGAAAGAGTACGCTGATATAGAACGAGTTTGACGAATTTCCATATAAATTCGCTAGGCGCGAACACACACACACACACACACACACGGGCCATACGTGTAATACGAGATATATCTCATCAGGTGAGTTCGTGCTTTCAGTTTTTCCAACGACGCGGCCCCGAAAGATACGCACGAGGAATAGCGAAACTTCCGCGGCGCGTTATAACGTTCGTGCGCCGGAAAACAAATTGACGAACGGCGTGTGAAAACAATTCAGGCAAAAATCGATCCGATGAATAATGTTATAATACAAATGACAATCAGCGCGAATGACAAACCAAAAATGTACGCCGCAACGGAGTAATAATGAAAGGTCAACAACAGCAGCGCACAAAACTGTTATAATTATTATATCCAATATATATATTTTTTTAAATATACAATACACATTAAATATAATTGTTTTATAATTGTATATTCAAAATCATTCTATTCAAATTTTTGTCCGTGTTTTCTGTTTCAGCACTCGATGCTGTACTTCTTCCATCACTACGAGCTACCGGTAATTCTGCAACAGGTGCAGCTGCAGCAGTTTATATTTCGGAGCAACACACATCCACAACAGGCACAACAGGCACAGCAGCCACAACCGGCAACGTCCAGATCAGCTCCGACAACTCCAGGTCCGAGATCGTCGGCGTTGAGTACGACGACGACGACAACGACGACAACGACGACAGCCTCGCCTTCGTCGAACGTGTCACCGACTTCCACAACGATGTCGAGGACGCAGCAGAACTACATCAACGAGCTTTCTCAGCTCGATCTGGATCCCGCCGAAAGTTCGGAAGAACGACCCGCAACTGCCGAACAAGTGTCGTCTGCGACAGCTGACGACAATGCTGTTCGAGGTATGATTTTCTGATTTTCACTATCCTTCCCTCTCGTTCGATCTCTGAAACACGCGAAGTAGCGTCCGATTATTACGGAATGTTGCAAAGCACGTGTCGATGAATTTTTTTTTTTGATAACGCGCAAGCGAGAAATGTCACATCCTTTTGTGCTCGTCCCGCCATGTGGACGATCATTTTTATTGTAGACTGAATCCAAGAGTCGCGTTTTTTTGCAAAAAAAAAAAAAAAAGAAAACTGTACACCAGAGATCGTGATTAAATACGAGTAAAATTTTATCCTTCCCGTTGGTGTTAAAGAGTTAAACGTTAACCGCTCGATATCGTATATTTGATCGAACTTCGATATCAC
>QVNW01002069.1:0-68577 GCA_014825475.1 Pseudomyrmex flavicornis
TTTTTTTTTTTTTTTTTTTTACTCCGGACCGAGCCAACGTGAATCGTGTATGTATACGTACTCGGAAAGGGTGTTCGCCGTCCCTCTCGCGCGGGTGAAACTACTTCTACTCCCTTCCCCGCTCTTGCCCCCTGAAAAAACCCCCGCTCGCTGCTCGTCGCATAGGGAGCTCATTGTTGAGCCCACCGTCAGGGAATTTGCATGTCGACGCACTTTTCGACGCGTGTTCACGAATAGGGTGGTCCTAACGCCTCGGATAACAAAGTTGTCCCCCCCCCCTCCCCCATCTTTCGAAGCTCGGATGCTCATTTTTTCGGCATACGTTGTTGCTTCGCGCGTCTAATGTGCAAATCAACGAGCCGGAGAAGACAAATGTGTTAGAACTACACACAGTATATTTGCATGCGTCAGCGACGCTAGTTTCTCTTGCGCTTCAGCATTCAATTATTTAAGATTTTAATTTTCGTAGCTTCCCGATTGTGATTCTCTTAATATTTACTTTATGCACACGCATAAATAATAATATATAATAGTCTGTTCTATTGATTATTTGCGATTTACAATTTAGTCATTGGATCGATCAAAGTGTAGGGAGAAGCTCATCACATTGAAACTGCAAGACCACCGTGTCGAAATAAAGTGTCGTCTGCTTCGACATCCGATGGCTTCGGGTCAATCGCGTGCGCGACAAAAAAAACGTGCAAAGCTAAGACAAACAGAAAGAGAGTTAAAATTCCTCTGTCACATAGAATTCTAAAATGTTGAGTCGAACTCTCGCCGATTTTTCCGCTCACATCGCTTCCGTGATTGGCTACAACAGTATTTGCGATAATATAATATAATATTGAAATTTACGCGAGTCTTGAATAAAATGCGTAAAATATATTATCTTGTTATTATCTCGTTCTCCGAAAATAAAAAACAATTAAAAACCTCGCCATAAATCTCCGACATCTCTTTTTTTTTTTTCAAAAAGGTGTTCGCAAAAATATTTGTGCTTCGTAAAACTCCGAAGATACGCGCGCCTAGCTTGACAAACGTGAAAGTGGAGAGACACGCGCTAACCCAAAACGCCGATTGAATACGAGATCACGCGCGTGTATACGCGCTCATATACACGCGCTTTTACTCGCGCTCGTGCGCGTACACGCGACCACCAGTGTTCTCGTTCGATAGAGCAGGATTGTATTTTTGTTACAATACTTCTTATATTACACGAACATTTTCTTCTTGAAACCGGGAAATTCCGTTTCGATTTTTTAAAAACAACCAACACCGAACTAATTATCTCTCAGTAAAAATGGAAGAGACATTTCGCGCAGATTTAAATATATATTTTTATAATTGTTGCGATATTATAGAATGTGTTGCAACGTGTATAAGTAGACGCGTATATGCGACTGGTAGCGGCATGCTCGCATTAATACGGTGCAATGCACGCTTGCAAAGGTTACTCGTGCGGAACACGTTCTTCCGATTTCCGCGGTTTCGCCGGAGCAAATGCGCGCGTAGGTTGTCTCCGATGGTGAAACGGGGACACACACGATCGGCCGGGCACAAACAACATCTCCGACTTGTTTGTTGCAGAACTATAGCGCGCGCGATTATTTATAACTTGATGCCGATCGCACAAAAAGAAATATAAGGCGAATTTTTTGTGTGAATATTAATTTGTGAATAAATGAAGAAATAGTAGTCAAGCGTGTCTAATTAAAAACTGCGGCTCAACGCCGCAATTAGTTTGTGCAGATAACTATATAAGCGTTTGAAAAACTACGAGAATTATTTGTGAAGTTTGAATAATTTTGATTTATGTAGTCTGTTACAACTTAATAAACGCGGGAGCGCGCGCGCGCGCGTCGATTTTTCTCGTTTTTCTTATGTGTTCGAGATATAATATATAGATACAATGTGTTGATATTTGCCACGGTGGAACGCGAACTTTCTCCAAAGGAGAGTGCTTTTGTACATTGATACGCAAAGAGAGTGAAACTATTTGTCTCACATCCGGTTACGCAAGCTTCAGTCTCTTATAATAATCTTCTGTCTTGCGCGCGCGTACGTGTGTTTTCATAATAATCTCATACATTTGTGACGAATGACGCGATGATATCGTAGGAAAATAACTGATGTTCTGGCAACGGTGCCGATTAATAAGATCGTCAACTAGGCTTAACATCGTTGATAGAGATCGGACTCGCGAATTATGTTTTCCGAGCCAACTCGGTAGCCAACTTGGCAACCGCCGCGCGAATATCGCGTATAGAGAGAGAATATATCGCGTGGGCGACCTTGTACACGTGTATGTGCGGCGGCGTTTAAGACTTTAACGCTATCACGACTCGATCAAAAAAAAGTCTCGCTTTGTTGGCGCTTCGCTACGGAGCTGCGATCCGCAATAAAAAAACGTTTGTCCCAATCTGTATCATTGTTGCGCGCGCCGCGCCGCCGCGATTACGATATCGCGAGATATTCGCGCGCGCGCTCTACGCCGTCGTCGATCCGCGAGAAATTCGTCGTCGAAACGATGGAACGATAAAGCCATCGACAAGCTTTCGCGTACTCCCTCGTCGTGTGTACGTAAATGTGCGCGCAAAGTTGCGCGCGCTTGCCACACGAGGAATATGAAAGAGGCGGACAGCAGGAGTCGAACACGATGATCAATACGCAGCCGAGTGTCAACGAGAACCGCCATGTAGCCGCCGATTTCTGCGATTTCTCCAAACCGTCAATCATTGGTATCGTGTGGAGTTATATGCGCGCTATATCTGGCTAGTTTCGTTGCGGTTCTCGCGAAAGTGGCAACTTTCTCAGACGTTTTTTTTTTCGCACGAATTCGCACAGCGCGCGGCAACACCGATCAGGAATTCGTAATTAAAGAGATTTCTTTTCTTAAAAAAACAAAAAAAACAAAAAAAAATTAAATAAAATTCAAGCGTTGCTTGAATATGTTTCTGAACTTTTCACACATTGCATCATATATGTATAAATATAAATTCCGCGCATTAAAACAGTATAACCTGCAACCAAACCCATAATTGCATAGTTTGCCGATGACAAAGTCGGCGTTTCTCTGACGATTTTCACAAAAGAAAACGCGTCGTTAAAGCATGATACCTTGCATTCCATCGGTTGCAACATGTGTGTCATACGAGACGTGCTTTGATTTTCTATCGTTTCGATCGGGCCAGTCCTCGTTCGTGGCTTATTTACGCGGCACGAGTCGGCGACGCTTCGGTAAGCCGTACTGCGGGCGAAAAAGAAAAACAATCAACTATTCATGTTTGAACTAGTCACGGGTATCAAATCGCTGTATCGATACATTTCGCAATCGGCGACACTGAAATCACAATGATTCATTCTTTGACTTTCGTTCTGTACGGCGGCGGCGACGATTGGCGTGTCGCAGAAAAAAAAAAAAAATTTGCACCATCAGTCATCGATTTATCAAATATCGTTATTAATCATACCGAGCGCGTTCGAAATTGAATGTTATTTACGGGACTATATTTTCCATAAATTAATTCGCGTATGAAATCTATTATATAAATTATGACCGTTTGTTCGCGCGGCGGAGAAGACAATACCCTCTATTCTCCCGATGCAGCGCGTGCGTTTTCGATTTCAAACATCCTCGCTCTCGTATGCGTGCGTAAAAGATCTGTAGGTTATCCATGTGTGTGTGCATATATGTGTATATACATATATATATATATATATACACACAGATAACCTACAGATATATATATACAACCGCCGTATAATCGGTTGGTGCGGTCAGACATCAGCGGGGGTGAGAAAGGTGCGGAGGAAGGGTTTGGGACCTCAGAGCGCGATTAACACGTGTCACGCGTCACACACACATACATACGCGGGCGCGCTCATCTATCTTTCCACACTCGCGCGGATTGCGGATCGCACACGCGAGCGAGCGATCGCTTGGTACATACGCGCGTAGATATAACGCGGCGCGGAAAGGCCCGACAGTCCATATATTTAAAAGCGACCCGCCGCCAGTCACCATGTAGGACAATAAAGGACGGAGGTGGTAACGTAACGTTTCCATACGCATTCCTGGGCGGCAGCAGCGCGCCCGGCCGCGCGGTCGTTTAAGAATTTCTCGTCGTGTACTGGAACCGAGGTGCGACACCGCGCATTTCAATCGGCCGACACGCGTCGTCGACGCTCGCCACGAAAATTCGCTGTTAACCCTTCGCGAGAAATAATAATGGGACACGCAGCGTCCACCAGCAAGGATCGATTCTAATTGTACGGCAAACGCGAAAAGAAACGCGTTGACACAATTTTTTTACAAACTATTTTAATTCGAATTGATTTTATTTTTAAATAGAAACGCTTTAAAAGTTGTTTATTTTACGTGTTTACAAGATGTTTGCAAAATTCGAACTTTGCAAAACGGCAAAAAATAAGAAGAACGAAGTTACTCTTACGGGGCGCGAGACTGTGTTTGAAAATTGGAAAACATTTCAACGCGCGCCGTGAACGCGAAAGAAATTTCTTCCGCCATAACCGTTTGTCGCACTTTATATTGCCGACTACATTTGCATATTCTACAATTGCGAACATTAGAACGATTAATAACGCGCGTTGGACGTACGTATGCGTATACGTATATTCGTTCGCAGATAGTTTAGAAAGATATCTGAATGCAAACGACGAGACGAGAGAGACCCCCTTTCATAGAAAAATGAATGGAGTTTCAGAGAGAGGCCGTAGGCGAAAAAGCGCCTCGTTTGAACCGCGCACGCACCTCCATTCACGAAGAAATTGTGTGCGGCCGCGGAAACGCGCGAGCCGCGCGGCCATCTATATTTAAACTTGTCGACCGACGACAGGAAGAAGGCACGACGTGCTCGTCACATCGTCTCCGAACGAAGACATTTTAAGATACCCGCCGTCTTCTTTTTCTTTTTCTTCTTCTTCTTTTTCAAGTCACACATTTACCATTCTGAAAGACTAACGTCTCTCGCGGACAGACATTATGCCGACGAGAAATAATCTTCTTCTCACGCGGTTTCGAGCACCGCGCATTTATTATGACATAATGTCGTCTCTCTCTCTCTCTTTCTCTCGATATTATCATTTCAATTACACTCTCGCGAACAGTTCTGTGTGTCTCAGACACATAGAGCTATCAATTATATATTTCTGAAGAACTGGATATTTTTTTGTTTTGTTTTTGTTTTCGTACATACAACCGGTGTAAGAACTCGGATCGAACGTCGAGCTGTGTACGAAAGTATCTTTAATCGTCCCATTGTGTTGTTCCTCCTTTGTTCGCTTTCGTCGCCCCCGGGTGAAAGCTTCGTTAAAATCGGATCGCTAATGCTCGCGATTTTTTCAGCACGCGCGCTCACACATTGTTAAGCGAAATCGTGATAAACTAAGTAATATACGGAATACACGTAAACGCGGCGGGCGCGTTTTTCCCCGCGTCGAAGAAAGGATAAAATCATCTGATAGCGGTTGCAGTAAATATCATTAGCTGCACTTATCTCGCATCTTTGTCTGTGTTTCATATTTAAACAAGTTAAATCGGTGATTTCAAGAGATTTGAAACATATCAAATCGTTGAAGATATTGAGTTAAAAATTATCACAGTCTGTACAAAAAAGACACACAGTGTCGTTACGTTAATGAGATTATTTCTTTGCTAAAAAAAAACAAACAAAAAAAAAAAAACAAGAAAGAGCGAAAAAATCGCGAGCCGTTATACCGGGACAGAAGAAAAATCGGTTTGACGTCGCCTGCACCACTTCCTCAATGGTGTCTTCCTCTCTTCAAAACCGGTACTGGCGCGAAGTCTGCTTTTCAATCTGAGAGACGATTAATAATCCAGGAATACGCAAAACCGCATGTTTGCACATACCTACTTTCCAAGCGAATCGCCGCGCCGCCTGGAGAAACCGGCTGCGAACACGCTTGTGTTTTTCCAATTACCGTCCAATTATTTCCGCGAGTTTCAAAATAAAATCGACCGGAAAAATGGGGCGTCGCCGGAAGATTCTCACGCGAACAGGTAAGACAGGGAGTTAATTAAACCGCGTTCTCGTTTAATTAAGTTAATCGAAACGGAGTGGATTCGAAGTAAACATCGCGATGTACAACGTTTTCATTATGCTCGTTATCGCCTCGATCGAAAGGCGGAAACGCTAAACGACACTTCTAGACTGTCTGTCTCAATCCGAGATTGTTGATATAAAGAATTTTTTCCTATTTTTTTTACGCGAAAAATGTATCCGCGTGTCGCAAGTAGGCACTGAACGGGATTTCAAAATCCTGCTGTCTCTCTCTCTCTCTCTCTGTCGGGCCGGGTCCGATTATAATTACGCGCTGGTACGTACGGGGCACGATGCTGCTTTTCCCGGCGCAATTATCGGCGTATGCATCTAACTTTATAGAGGACAGAGAACCAACCTAATACTCGGCATTAGGTATATTAGGTTCTTGACCGTTCTCCGGACTCGCCTGAGGTAGCCCCGGGCTGGCGAAACCAGAGCTCTCTCGACCTCGCTCTCGCCCCCTCTGCAAGTAAGTTCCCCCCTTCCCTCCCTCCCCACCCCCTTTTTTCGTCGTCGGCAACGCGAGAGATACGAGCGCTCGTTCGCACACGCGTGTCGCTCGCGCACCTCGTCGTCCGCGAGTTTACACGTCTGAATCGCAGGAATGCACGCATGTTCCGCGGGACTTCCTCCCGCGGACGTGTCGCGTCGGAATTGTCATCCTGTTTTTTTTTTTCCTCTTCCCTCGAAATCGACCGATTTCAGATCGATATCTCTTTTAATCAAGAGAATGTTTAATCGCGTCGCGATTGGCATCAAAGAATTCGTATCGAATTATCTGCGTGATTAGTCAAGACAATAAATGGTAACGAGAGACATAACAGAGTAATTAACAATGATGTAATTTTTTTAATTTATTTTTTGCAGGAACGTTACACATATATATGTACTTTCTCACTTTTTGAAGCTTGGATTTTCTTAATTTGTCATAGAAGAATGTTTGCTATTGAATTTTTCCGTATCCGCTTGGAAATGCAAATTTTCAACAATTTTGAATATTTTTTTATGTTTATCGCGCAAATCGCAATCGAGACGGAGACACGGGATTAGGGTCTCTCGAAAGCGCGGAGAACCGAGAAATGTTGGAAACTGGATATCCAGTTTGTCCGGAGCGGAGCGATAGCCATACACGAGATATCGCGTCTGTACGCGCTCCACTTTACATCTGCCTTTCTATGGGGATCGAAGAGCGAGAATAAATCGACGGATAAAACTTGTGTAAGTGCGAGATAACGCGCCTGGAAAATCGATCGTCGCATCGAAGCGATCGGATGCTCCGCACCCGATGGACCGTTTCACAATCGTAAGTGGCTTTTGGAATCGCCCAAGCACGCAGAAAAAGTTTTATCGATTCATTATAGAGAGCTATAGATTTCTTCGTGTGTTTACGTTTTCTGCTCTTGTATTTCCTGAATTTGCTGTTAAATCTTGAATTACGCGCTGAATTATATCGAACGAAGAAATATAAAAGACCCGCAGTCATTGATACCGTTAGAGATCGCGACGCGCCGCAAATAAACTTGCTTTCAGCGAAACTGCTTACAAACTGCTTATATTTGATTCAGAGATGCACGTAACAGCTCGATAAAATAACTATCGAGTTTGCAAGTAAATAGAAAACAGGAACTTGAAGAAATTGCACAAAACATCTAGAGATTACCGATACCGATTAATTATATCTACTTAGTCTCGCGTTGTATTCGCGCGGCGAATATATCGGTTAAAGATTCCTAGCTCCGTGGTTGGCAAAGGAATGTCAAGGGCCACTATCGTGTATCCTATTGCTCCCGATATTTAGCAACCGTGGCGGTCGTGGCGATCCTAGCCGATCGCGGCGGCGGCGACCGGTCAGCCGCCGATATACTGGCGGCGGTTATTTCAGGTCGTGCCCAGTCACGATAGCCTCGAAATTCGCGGTAGTCGTCATAAATCTACGGGATCTAAGCGCTCCCAATACAACAACGCAATCCCGTCCGATCGAAACAAGTCGCGATCTCGAATAGCGCGTCGGCTTTAGGCTCATTAAAATCCGCCGTGAAAAATCCGATCGATATATACAACCGCCACCCGTGCTGAAACGTGACAACGGCGAACAGTTAAGACCGGTTGCGTTGTTAACGCGTTAATAACACCGCGTGCGATTAATGGCGCTAAATGGGGTCGCGATTCTGCCGTAACGTCGTGAAATCGCGCAATACCAAACGATATTACATTGTTCTCCTTTTTTTTCTTTTCAAAAAGAGATCGAGAGAGAAAACAAATGCGGGATTAGAGAATTATCGTATTATTCGGTATTGACGATCCAATATTTGCTAAACGGATCGTAAATCAATTTTCAACAAGAGAAAAAAGATAATTGGCGAAGATAATCTCTTTTCTCTCGCTCTTTTTCTCGTTCTTAAATCAGAATCGCTTCGATTATTATAATTTTCCGTTCATCCGATATGAATCTTGCTCGCTTGTTGTACGCTCCAGTTTCGATAACCGGTGTGTACCGTTCGCGGATCTAAATCCCGCGTAGACAAACAGGCCTGATTCGCGATAACCGCGGAGAGAAACGTAAATTCTGCCTCGTACGAGATTTCTAGATTATCGAAATACCAGTAATGGAAATACTAAGTGGAATCAGGTTCCAGTCGCGCCGTATTACCGTGCAGAAATGCGACGAAGTTATCGGGCGCTGTGACCATTTCGGGATTATTAATCCTGGCCGCCGGAGCTTCGGCCTAACACGAATCGCGATAGCGCGCGCGCTCATAATAGAAAACTAAACCGTAAAAACATCTTTGCTGTAAGAAGTTACTCCAGAAGTTTATCGAAGATCGAGACCATTTGCAGAAAATATCACAGAGAAAGAGAGAAAGAGAGAGAGAGAGAGACGGTGTCGGGTGATAAAGGATGATGAACCTCAAGAAATGAAAACCCGTAATTTCAGAAGTCACAACAATTTATTGTTTTTAGACGATGGTTTCAACGCGAACGCGTATTTGTATATATAAGTATTTAGAAATAGATAAGAACGCGCGTGCAAGACGTTCTCGGGTTTTCAAAACGATATTAACGATATTCTTCACAGCGAAATTCATGATAATTGCAGTTAGCGAGCAATCTCTCGTATATTGGTACTTTACAACCTTACGGTCGTGCGGTTTGATGAAGAAGCGCGGACGAGAGAGCTAGGTGGTATGCGTTTTATGCACAAAAGCCTGCGAGCGTTCGCGACGAGAAGGGTGGAGAGAGAGAGAGAGAGAGAGAGAGAGAAGCCAGGGAATTGAGGGGTGGCGGCGGTTCGTTATGCCGGCTCCGCGAGGACAATTAATTATCTCCTGATTCCTTCTAAGAAACCAGTCCAAGTACGCCCGAGCGAGCACACGGACGCGAGACCACGGCCGGCCAGATGCACACGCACGCACCCACACGGCCGCCCGCGTGGACGGTGTTTTATAGACACATATGATGGAACACTCTCAGGCCGATCGTGTTTCAAACCGCAGAGGGACTTAACTGAGAGAAACGACACACACTCTCCTCTATATCTACGGCTGTTGGCCCGAGAGAGTTTCGTTCGTTCGTGCGCACAGTTTTCGGACCCTGTCTCCTCTCTATCTTTTCTCTCCGGCTCTTCGCAGTTCTCTCTCTCTCTCTCTCTCTTCCTCTCCGTCCGAATTTTATTGTCTACCGGACGTAAAATTGCGGCTCGCGAAACATCCGATCTGCGAGCGAGCGAGCGCGCGCGCGCAATCATTCCAAGAACGGAAATATATGATTGCGGATAAAACGGATTCACTCTCGGGCTATATATTCTATCGATTACGACAACAATGATTAGTCTTCCGCAACCGTTTATGATTGTCGATTAAGTTAACTTGGTTGCAATTGCTCGATTAAATTATTACGTTCCTCCGCTTGGAGATCACATCGTTGGCGTTTACTAAGTACCGACGCGCTGTATAGTGAATTACGAGGTATAGTCGGAGCAACAGGTTGTCAGAGCGCGCGATCGGATTCGAATATATATATATATATACGTGCTTTAAACGTAATCGTATCGTAAGGTTGCGGAAATACGTCCGTTTTTCTATTATAATTTGCGCGATATTACAAGACGTAATTACAATTCCCGCGGGTTAACGATCCAAACTTTATCAACGAACTTTGGTCGCGGCGTGGCGTAGTTGCGAGTCATTAACCCGTCTAATCGCGTCGAGATAGGCCCAAAGGATAAAGACATTCATCATCATTAGAATGGATAATTATCGCGAGCGCTGAACTTCAGGCAATGTGCCTACTTCGGGCTTGTCCGTTCATTAGGTGGCTCGACGGGAGGAAGCTAACGGCTCGACGGCCGCTCCGTACCTCCGGTCGCCGAGCTCGGCTTCCCGATGAGAGACAAACGCTGCTTCACCATGGATTTACGCGGACACGTGTACGCGTACGTGCCGTACAATCGCCGACGCGATCGGTCGTTCGTTCGCGGTTCGACCCGTCGAATCCGTGGAATCGACGGGTCATCCTCTTCCCTCATTCTGCCCTTTCCTCTCTCTCTCCTCCTCGCTCTCTCGCACTTCGTGCTTTTTTTATTATTCCGCGTACGGGGCGCGCGACACGTCCGCGGCATCCGGCCGCGTACGTGACGTCACATGCGAGCTATATTGTACCGGTAGAAGCTGATACCCATATGGTCTGGTATTGACGGAATCGACGTCGGTTGAGAGAAAGAGAGAGAGAGAGAGAGAGAGAGAGACGTCGTCGGTTGATTCAATTGCTAATCGGAGTTTAATCCTCGCATTCTCGGCGGTCAATCGGCGCGATAAGAGTTCACGGTTACGGATTAATGAAACGATATTTTTTCAGATCTCTTTATTGATCTTTATTAACTTCGGGAACACAAAATTTTTCAGATAGTTAAACGCAAAAATAATTATTTAAATATTATATATAAGCTTGGAGTATACTTTAGTGTCTTTTCTTCCCTCAAATTCATTCTTATCTAGGCTAAGGTATTTCGTCGCGCATGCTCCTCGTTCTCCAGTTCCAACCCCTCGATTATATTACGGAGGGTGGAATTCCGCGAATAGGAAAAACGGGCTTGGAACTTGCGCGTTAGGTTTTCGCGACCGCCCCCTCGAATCGGGAAAGCGAAGAGCTGCCTCTCCGTCGAGAGGGTGGATCGCCCAAAGGAGGGAGTGGGCGACGACGGGGTTGTCTGACTCGGTCGCAAATCGCCGCGTAGTGGGCGTGACCGGCGATTCCTTTTTCTGCGAGGCGGCGAACTCCGCGGCAACTTCCGCCGGCTGTTTTGCGACAGGAAATTAGAATAATTCGATGATACGTAACTGTTGCGGCCAGAGCCAGAGGGACGGTCTTCATTTGAATATCTGTATAATCGGAACGTCGTTGGGGCGGAACCAGAAAACGGCGGAGCCCTGCCGTCGACACCTTCGCACCCTCGTTTCTCTAAGGGATGTGTAAAAACCTTTCTTCGCGCGATTTCTTTTGGTCCCTCGTCTCCACTGCTACTTAGGAATGATAACAGCTTCTGTTCCGTTACGGAGGTCTATCCTCCATTCTTCACATCATCGAAATTACAGGTGTGCCACTCAATTCTCCGCTTCAAATTTAGAGAAGTTATAAAATTGGAGAGTTAATGTGCCAGCGTTAACAAAAAAAAAAAAAAAAAAAAAAAAAGTTTAGATGGAATCTTAAGATTGCCGTTTGCTTCCGCGAAGAGAATGAAATAAAAAAGATTCAGCGTTATGCGAGTTCGCCTTGTGCACGAGCGCGAGCCCCGCTCAGCGAGTAAGGAATTCATCAGCTAAAGGTTGGCAAACGCGCACTACCATAAAACCAAATGATTTACGCCCGACACTTTATGGGCTACGGCCAGACGCTCCGACTTTGCGAAGTTTTCGTTGATTTTCGACCGGCATTGTTCGCGCAAAAATCGCGTTCGTTAGTTCGATAATTTTGCAGAAGTCGATGAGTATTTTATTCGTTCCGATAGAAATAATTTAAATATTGAAAATATCGATTACACTTTTCTCTCGATTTTATCGATTTTAAATATTTGTATCTAAGATTTCTGTTTTCATGTAACACAAATTTCATATAATGTTTTTAATTTTTTCCCTTTAAACGTTTGTCAAAAAAAAAAAAAATCATTTACTTGGTATTTTATTTTTATATTTTTTCAAACTACACAAACTTTATTATAAAACAAGTATTATTAAATTTAGGAGACACTTTAAATTGATATCTTCTATTTTTTTTTTTATAATGCGATTATTTCGTAGTATTTCGCAACGTCAATTATAAGCCACTCAAAAGTCAGTGTCTGCTGTTTTATATTAAAAGAAGCACACGTCAGCCCCGTTGAATCGTAAGGCTTCCAGAATATCGATAAATTGCGCATTCTTTTTTTCTCTCTTTCTCTTTCTCTCTACCATTTTTGTTTTACGGTGTGCGTTTCTATACGTCTCTTCGTATTCGCTCGCGCGCCTCCGCAGACTCTGGGAGCCAAGTAACCGGAGAACTCGAAGAGACAAGCGCGGTCGTCGATCGATGTCCCGTCCTCCTCCCTGCTGCGCTCTGACTGCGTATCTTTATTCACGTCGTACAAAAACGGAGAACTCTCTTTCTCGCGAACAGAGAGCACAGTCGCGTTAAAAAAGACACTTCACTGAAGAATCATTCGAAAAAATTCGAACATCTTGCACGTTCCGACTTCGCGGAAATAAAAAAGAGCCATTTTCGCACGCCATCGAAGCCTTATAAATCTCGATCTGCGATATCTACTTCTCTCCCTTCTTTTTCTTCGCTCTCTGCTCTATTATTATCTTTGCTCGTTCGCTGTGAAATAAAACTTTCACACGCGCGAAATTCCCGAACTCGCCTTTTTTTCCAATCGCCATTAATTGGCCGATTTATGGATTTTTTGTCTCGGACGGACTTTTTTTCGGAACGGATCCTCGATCGGGCCGAGAAGATGAACGGACAAACCTGTCAAAATATTGTCGACAGTTCTGCCTATTGTCGCGCGATTTTCCGGAGGTACGGTAGTCACAAGGGGATCCCGCAGGAGGGGGTCCTGTCTCTGGGTCATCGTTTCGGCTGCCGCCGGTCCGGAATCGGGACCGATCCGGAGGCGGGCCGATAGGTCAAGCGTTAACCGCTCAATTTCACAGACGGACCCTCAGAAATTTTCTCCTTTTCAAGAACAGGTGCTATTGTGAGATCGTTTTTCTCGGCTTCCTTTCAACGAATCACTTTTCAAAAAAACCGTATAATGGCCCGTGCAAAAAAACACGGACTGCCTTTACTCAATTTCGACCGAATCGTTCTTCAACCGTTTTTTATTCGCGTCTATTAAAAAAAAGTCGACGAAAAACTAACGTTTCTCTGGAAATGATTAGTCGGTGTAGCTCTTACCTTTCTCCACAATAATTCAAGTCTCGAAATTGATCTGTGAACACATTTCCGAAGTTTCCATTATTTGATTGATCGTATGCTCGTTTTTATTCGTGGGAAATTTAAATTTTCTTTTTTTTTTAGTATATAAATAGGATTTGTTTCAGTATTAAAACAACAGTTGAGATGAGCTTAGAGTTCAGAGAGTTCTGTTCGATTCATCTTCAAGCCCTGTGCGCTTGCATCTCCAGCTACCAATACGTAACGAGTGGCTTGCATAAACGTAAAGGAAATTACGAGGGATTAAAATGATAAGGAACGCATAGAGGCAGTGCCGACCAATAAAAGGTCGTTGACGTCTCACTGGCATATACAATCGCCACGTTCACATCCATATGCGCGCGCGTGCGTCTTCCTCTTCGTCGATAAACATGCAAGTTACGCGACATAGCGCTTTGTACAACGACGTATGTACATATATGTGTGATAGCGACGCACAAGCTCGCCGGCAAGGAACACGCACATGGCGGCCTCACCGCACACGTATGCAGCAGTTAAATTCGTTAATAAGTGGCTTCGTTGACGTTATTCTTAACTGTGAATACTCGAACTTTTCTTGCGACTGCGCGATACTTTTAAATGAATTCGTTTTTACATGAGGATCACTTGTGCAAAAATGTTTTAAGTTTTTCTTAAGACTAGCCGCGCGATCAAGTGGATTTAATGGAAACCGAAATATACAAGTGAGATTATGCTTTCAAGAGAGAGAAAGAGGAAGAGAGAGAAAGAGAGAGAGAGAAACGGGAAAGCAACATACAAATACGATGAAAAAATAAACTCTTTAACAAAAACGTTTGCTTTTTAGGATGTAAATTCTCGGGAAGGGAAAGAGGATTTTGATCTTGACTTAATTACACACACTTTTATAAATCTAAAAATGATATTAAATAATAAATTTTATAGAAACCTTGGAAAGTTTATATTTTTAACATTTTTTCACTTTCAACAATACTTTTATTTGCTTTAAATAGCGCTAGAGAATAGATGTTTAGACGATGCGTTTGTTTGCACGACATATTATCCTCAGGCATGCAGAGAAAGAGAGAGAGAAAGAATGTCACGTGCGCGTCGCCTCTCTTTTTTCTCTTCCTTCTACGTATCAGTTGCTTGTTTCATCGGATTTCTCAATTAAATACCCTACGCACCCGCATCGACCTTCTCATCTAGTCTCGCTTTTATACTTCTTCCTTTTTCCTCTCTCCGTCTCTCTCTCTCTCTCTCTCTCTCTCTCTCTCTCTCTCTCTCTCTCTCTCTCTCTGTACTTTTCTTTCTCTCAGCACGCATTGTGAATGAACTGTCGTTCGATTCCGGGAATTTAAAAAACGGGAAGGAATTTGTTAGAGAAAGGTCGGAGAAAGAGAGAAAGAGAGAGAAAGGGAAGGAAACGGACGAGAAGGGAGATGAGCGCTCTCGAGCGAGGGAACGAGAGAGAAGGCGAGAGAGCGAGATAGTGGCACGTATGTGAGTGACGTATGCAGAAAGACACGTGGTGGGTGTGAGCTACTGGTATTTTATTGTTCGGCCGGCGTGATTTGTGATGTTGTGTTGCATTGTCGTATGAAATGGCTGCATCGTACAGAGAGAAGTCCGGTCGGCTTAGAACCACTTCTGAATGACGTGCATGGCGATTCCGTAACTAAGTCCCTCGGCTCCGGATAACGAGGGAGATACCGTAAATGTAAATCACACGCGACCGTTGAATAGTTTTATTCCGCGTTGGCCAATTTCCAAGCCCGCCTCCGATCGTTTTATCGTCCGGTGGTCGGACGCGGTGGTATATACTACGCGCGTTTGCTTTGCACGCGATAACATTAACACCTGCGACATGGAGTCGCGATTGTAATCAGTAATACCTCTCTCGCAAAAGCTCTGCCCACTGAATAGCGCTGGAACACGGGCGCGACAATACCGCGTCCCTAATAAGAACGACCGGCCGGATAGACACACAATTGACTGAGAACCAGTTCGCATCTCGTAAACATTGTTGCAAAGTACACGATGATGATACCGAGTGTAGCGAGGAGGCCAAGCGCGCGAAATTCGAGGCGACCACGCCAGACGGGAAAATAATTCTAGACGGTGCGCGCATAAATAGAGAAACCTCGCCAGATAAATTATGTTTTGCAACAAAGCGGCAAGCCGGCGGACGGATAATCGGGATTTTTGAAATTAATTGCCTCGTAACGTCCGTTTCCCGAAAGGCACATAAAATCCCTGTCGAGACGGGCCTCGAATATAAATTACGCGTTCCTTGAAACTCTCTCGCACACTTTGCTGTCCCACTACTGGCACAGCCGCATCTCTGCAGAGATGCAGTTATAGTAGCATTTATATATTTACCCTATACCATATTCATTACCTAACTAATTTGAAATATCAATAAAATATCTACAGATATTTTGAATTTTATCAGGATTTTTTGAAAAGCATAAACGCACACGGAAAAATATCATGCTATTAAAGAAAATTCTAAGAAAAATAATTACTCGGTTATTACTCAGTTTATTTGTTTTCTCTTAAGCAATTGAACCAAGGTAACTTCATCAAAGAATATTTTCTTGAATAATAGTCTTACAACGTACTCGTCACAAACTTTTAAAAAGTCTACACACACTCAAAAGAAAACTTTATTCTCTTTTCAAGAATATTATACAATTTGTTGGAAAACACGCAGACTAGATGAGTGAGCCGAATGTTTTTTTTTTGTTTTAGAAGCTAATATTCGTGATTAAAGTATCAAGTTTATCAGGATCTAAAATATATTTTGAATAAATTAAATGCTTGCCAAAAACCTTGTAATATATTTGCGGATATATAAACTTATTTATAATCGATACAAGTGATATTTACTTTTCATTTTTCTATACGCATGGACATTAAAATATTAGTTGCTAAAATTTTATATATTTAATACAAAATTTTCAGGCTCTTAAGTTTCTAAACTAAGAAATATATATGTATCATAAGAGCCGTTCGCAGGATGTTGTGCAGAAATATGCGTGTATATATATATGTATACACAAAAAAGTATATATATTCTTTTTTACTTCCAAGATGAAGCGATCACAAGTACAGAGACACATAATTTCCCACAAAGAGTTCACAAGTTTTATAAGTTATTTAAGTAAAATAACGTGAAAAAAAAATTCAATAGAGACTAAAACTTTATGAAAGAGACTAATTTTACGCGCAGCTCTAAAATTGATAAATTTTCACTGGCAAATTATTCGAATAAGAGCAAGAATGTTTCAAATTGTCGCAACCTTATTTCAACATGCGAGCGTGCCCGTCACCGATAACGACGAGACGCATCGATAGTTACGTACAGTTGTTGAGAGGAGAAAAGAACAGGGCAATCCTGTTCGTCGTTACCCTCCCACGTGATTTACAGAGACGAATTTATAGTCTTATTCGCAAAGGTAAAGTCGTTACGATCAGCCTTAAAGTTTCTTCCTTGGTCCTTTGCGTGCTCGAAACTTTCGTCTTTATTTTGTTTGGTGTTCTCGTTAACTCGACTAGGCCGCAATTTTAGCTTTGACTTACGGCAGTTTGGCAGTTTCTGCGAGTAATTAAGTCTTACGTTACCAGAAAGAAAGTTCTGTTACTAAAAAATTCAAGACACATGACGAGTGTGCGTTTTACACCAGGCACGTGTTTTTTTTTTTTTTTTTTTTTTTTTGTCACGCCACGCGATATTCTTTTCACTATATCATTCAGAAGTTAATTGGGATTGCGAAGGACGACGCTCACCTCGCGGAAATAACGCCCGGTTGTCAAGGAGATGAAATGCACACGTGGTTTTACGGTTAACCGTAAAATAACCGTTCGTTTCCCCGCGACATAAACTTTATCAGCCATCATACCGCGAAATCGAGTCGCGCGCGGGTGCTCGTCACGTACTCCGCGAGAGAGAAGTTTCCGCTTTCTCGCGGACCGAAACAATTTCGCCGATAAGGCCTTGACTCACAGAGCCGTGGGAATCGATTTGACGCTCGTTACGAATACCTGGGGTATATATGCGTATCCTCCGCGTGTGCGTTTTACGTGCATGCTCGAGTATCGACTCCTCCGGAGCTCCGGTATCGATTGTTCGTCGGGAGTCAGGTCGAGGGATATCCCGTTTCCACGGGACACATAATACTTCGCATTCCCGCGGACCTCCGTTTATTTCTTCGTGTCGGTGTATCTCGCGCGCGAGACACTTACGTCTCCGCGCGATGACGGATAAGAGGACACATATGTGCGGTCTAATAACTGTGTATCGTGTCATGTATCGCGATCGTCGCATTTAATAAACAGGTAAATAGTGTTTTATTTTACCAGAGTGAGAGAGAGTGAGTAAATATTAAAATAAAAATGCAAATATAATATATATATATATATATCAATAAAAGCGTACGGTATTGTGAGTTTAATTGAATCGTTTTCGCCACGGATAAACCATTCGTATAATAGCAATTGAGATGAAATGATTAAAGCCGCGCAAGATCTCGTTCGCGCGATTAATTACTATTCTATCACGCGTAACGGGTTCGTAGATCGCTTTTAATTATCGTCCGTTCGCATTGCGACGAGAGACCCGCGGGATTTCTTTCGTTTGCCCGGTTTGCCGGTCAATTATTTCATCGTCAAAAGACTTCCCAGGTCGAAGACTTCCCGGCGAATGGACATTGACGGGACCGTGTTAGCTAATTAGAATCTCTCGTATTTGCGATAAAAGCAGAGTCACGCTGTTGGTCATTCCGTCGGAAGGCGAGAAAAAAAGAAAAAAAAGGAAGGCGAACGTGCTCGAGGAACGGTACGCGGCCGTGCCAGAATCGAGGAGTTTTCGCCCGCAGCCACGGCGACCGTTAGAAACGTTTTTTTTAGATCGCGAATTTGGATCTCCTTTTTTTTACGGCCATTATCTGAAACGATCGTCATTAAGACGTTTTCTCTGCGAGCGATCGATCATTACACAGGAAACGGCCGAAGAAACACGCAATTATTAGTTTAATTTTCTAACGCGCGCTCCGTACGTAAACACGGCAACACACTTCGAGTATTCAGAGATTGTGTGACGGACTTTTTATTACCGTGCTCTCCGCCCGGCCGCGGCCTATAATGAATCTCATTGATTCAATAAACGGACGTATTATCCCCCGAGTACGACGGTTTCTAATGGGATTTTAACCCCGCGCTGCGTGATTTGTTGTTTCGGCAGTCGCGCTCGTATTTTCGTTAGATCCGAAATAGAGACGCACACTTTGGAAGCTTTGCTTACACAGAGAGACGCCTCGTTTTCACGATAAATAATGTGAGAGAATATAAATGCCGGTTAGCAAAACAAAACGCTTTCTACAATTCGCGTACAAATAACAAATAAAAAAATATTTCGAAATACATCTGCGCACGCATTTTCCGTCGTTCGCGCGCGCAACGGTTCGGAAACGGAGCAACGACGAGACCACGTGTAGCGTCGGCGAACAAAACGCCTGTAAGCAGAGTGCCACGATGAGTCGATGAAGAGACGAGGCAAAGAGACGAGGCGGATGTAGCGCTGAAAGACAGCGATTTCTTACTTAATTCCTTGCGCTTGCTTAAATAGAACAACTTAGACTTAAGGTAGTCTGCAAAAATGAGGGAACATGCCGTTGTAGAAGAGACTTGCTCGCACACAACACACGCTTACACGTCTAGTACGAGAGAAAGAGACGCGAGAGAGGAGAAGAGAGCAAGAGAGAGAGAGAGAGAGACAGAGAGAAAAAGCGTGAAGGCGCGCTCGCGCGCGGATCCCGCGATGTCGGGGGTGCCTACTGGTTTTGATATACGAGCACACTAATACACGTATCGAACGGCGTTACACGCGTGAGTCATATCGAAAACCAGTCTCGGCGAGAGACGCACACGCACGCCACAGCGAAAAAGGCGGCGTGCCCGGCCGGCGAGCGGAGAGAGGAAGAGCGGAGCGGACACACGGCGAGAGGGAACTTTGAATATTTCAGGCGTGCGCGCGAGGCGCGTGCGTGTGCCGTTACGAGGGCGTGTGAGTAATCTTACCGATGCGCTCCTCGATCTACGCGGACACGTACGTGTGAGATTAAAAACCACGTGTGCGCGCGCGCGAGGTTATTAACGCGCGTCGGTGTGCGCGAGACCGGATTTTTTACTCGGTTTTCGCGAAATTGTTTTCTAATTCTTTGATCAGAGTGACGATCAATGCGCGCGCGCAGGAAGAGACGATCTTCGCGTCTCGTGACCGCCGATCGCTCACAGCGCGCGCACGTAGACGTAGAAAGACCTACTTTCTGCAAACTCGAACCAAGGTTTCGTACACAAAAAAAAAAAAAGACAAATCGAGATGCGATGACCGTGACATTTCGAAAGTATGTATGCGATCGACACGCTGAACTTCAGTTTTCTCTGTGTAGGTATAGGTATTATCTACATGACAACGTTCGCGAAGAGTTGGGAAAATAGGCTGAACGTGCTGAATTTCAAGTTACATTTTCCGCTGTTATATCTTAATTTACAACAACCGACGCGCGGCTGTTTGAGAAAGTTCTATTTCTATGTTACAGTTAATATAAATCAATATCCAACACGTTGGCCGCAGAGAAAGTTATTTGGTTCTCTATGCTCCTTCGTTCGAGAGACGCGAAGTCGGTAAATAATACGCTACCGTGGGATGCGATTTTCGCAGGCGTGATTATTGATCGATGCGATCGTGACCGCCGATGCGGATTTCTCCATTTGTTTAAGGAGAATAGCGAGCGTGATTGCTTTGACGAATGATGGAGGGTAATGGGCGAGTAATGATTTTACTGCGAGAGCGGACGAAATTGCATATGCACAGATCGAGATGTATAAGGTCGCGATGTAAGGCACCGAATGCGGAGAACATATTAAACGTATATGAAACGCCGCGGAATGGATGTGCAGACAAATCCTGAAACCTTCCATAAATCGTTCGATCGATCTTGAAGAATTATTATTTGGTATCGTATTTATCGTAAATTTTCGCAATCAAACTTGTCGTTTCAACAAAGATATAGATTTTGGTTTTTTATTTTACAGGAGGAAAAGAGTTGTTGTTTCGCAATCAAACTTGTTTGATTTAAGTATTTCAACGAAAATATAGATGTTTTTTAAATTTTACAAGACGACAAAAGAAGTTTATAAATAAGATGCAAACTGAGCGTCCGATATAGATTTTCGAATAGAATTTAATCACAATATATGTATTACAATGTATTAATTACAGTAAGTATTAATTTATCCGTTAAAAATTATCTCGCAAGTACATCAAGCGTTTGTTCTTACTCGCTTTATTTTACTTCTCTCATACAGTCGAATACTAAGACAGCCATGTATGTACGAACTGTACAATTTATATAACTGTAAAAAACATGTACACACACAGATGTACAGACTTGTGAGTAACAGAAGAATTTTTGCGAAGAACGTTCGAGATTATAACTAATGAAGAATTATTTTAAAAAATTGCTAGCAAATCGACAAGTTTCGCGGAGATTGACAACGCGAAGAAAGCTTGCGCGACCGAAGCTCGCAGACGATGCAGCGTATCCACCCACGATGTAGCGTACTGTAACGAGGCTACAGTCCATTAAGTGCGTACGGCTATTATGGCTAATGCATTACGAAGCGATAAAAAACGGGAACTATAGCACAGTGCTCTCCCGGCTGCTCGCGCCCGCGCCCGCGCGCGCGCACACTCGAGAGAACCGGACCACATTCCATGTCGGACGAGTACGAACGCCGCTGCTCGATGCATCGTCCGGAGTACAACGCTCGTAGATACGTCGGGACGACACGCGCACATTGCAAAACGCATCCAGATCCACCATATCCGCGACGTTTAGCCGCAATATGCGTCCAATTTACGCGACATCTTCACGTTGTTGGCCAAAACACTTTTAACTTGTATATTTATTTCGTATTACAAAAACTTGTTGTAAAATAAAATTTAAATTTGCAACTTGTATTAACTCTTTTTTAAATTTTGATAAAAAGTTTCTTTCGCGAAATATATAATATGTCTTTAGATTCTTGAGTTTCTGCGTTTTGTATCTTCTGGCTTTCAATTTTTTAATCCACGACACAAGAAAAAAAAACAGATGACGGAAAGCAGACTGCTACGAAAGATTTGTCAAGATCACATCTGGTTTATCCGGGAATCCCGTAAATATAAAAGAAGAGAGCGGGTGTAAGGGGAAAAACGATGAGAAGAATTTAGACGCGGAAACGATAGGGTGTAGCGGTACGGATAAAAAAAAAAAAAAAAAAAAAAAAAACGGAAACTACCTTGGAAAAATTCGACTCTAAAAATATTTCGTCTTATGGAGTTTCTCCGGTTTTTTCGACCGCGCTACTCCCTCCCACCGCCCGACTCACTTTTTTGTCTTCCTACCCTCGGGAGAGACGCGCATCAACCATATGGCCCGCGAGGGAGAGATAAAAAATTCATATTTTCACTAGAAGGGCTGAGACTGTGAGCGCGGGATATTTTTAAACTTCACGAGTGCTTCAAAAGAGCATTCAACTTTCGTTTATCCGTCATTCTCTTCAGGTTTCCATAAATCCTTTCACGTCACTAGGTCTTAATTGTCAAGATGAGAAAACATAATTTCGATGACCGAATTGTCACATTACTTGTATTATATAAGATAAGATGAACCGGATGCTGTTGCTATAAATAAATAAATGAAGAAGTCTAGGTTGTGAGATCGAAACGTTTCGCACATAATAATATGTTTACTATGTAATTTTTAATTATAACCATTTTTAATTATGCACCATCCAGTTTTGCTCGAATACGACCTTATTTATTTATTTTATTGTTTAAATAAATATTTTTCTCCATGTATATATTTTATATAAAATTGACGTCAATTGTTTCATGTTTTTTGTCTCTAT
Organism: Pseudomyrmex flavicornis; assembly: GCA_014825475.1. Classification (NCBI taxonomy): domain Eukaryota; kingdom Metazoa; phylum Arthropoda; class Insecta; order Hymenoptera; family Formicidae; genus Pseudomyrmex; species Pseudomyrmex flavicornis. The sequence goes on from QVNW01002069.1 coordinate 22,467, forward strand.
ACGAAAATTGCTACAATTCCGTGTTTTTATCTTTATCGAAACAGTAATATCGGGCAAATGAAGCCGGATGCCGAGCGATAACTGAAATCAAAAATAGCTTTTCCATTCTTTCCTGAACGATCGGTGCGGTCTTCCGTTATTTAAGGGTTTCTTTAGGCTAATGGTTTTCTCACACGATCCCCGAAACGGTAAAACCCCTTTTCACGAAAATCGAAACCCCTTCTAGGAAGCCGCACGAGGAAGGTACGAGCGCGTTAAATCATTGGCACATAAGTATTACGCAAACTCACGAGGTCCCGTAATATTTTCCAATACCTGGAAACGCGATACTTTATTGGCGGATTTAAGAGGACCTTTAAGAAAACGTTTTTGAAGGAGAAATAGAGACGAGGAGAGGATGTGCCCGGAGCATTCTGACCCATTTTCGAAGGGTTCCGCTTCAACCCTTTCGAGACCTAACGGGACGCCGCGACTTTTTTCCCACATTCTACTTTTCCGAAAATCGACTACCTGATCGTCAACTGCGAGGTTTAAATGGGTCTATTTCGTAATATAGAAAAAGGGTTTTACCACTCTTTCTATTTCAGGACTTTGATTTTTTTTTCTACCGAGAGAGTAAAAAATATACGAAGGGGTTGGTTTTCATCATTATGATTGTGTGACAATTTTCATAAACTTCTAAATAAGGTTTTTATTTTGTTATAACACTCTTTAATAATATAAGTAATAATTAGATAATGATCGCGGTGAATTGAATTAGAAAATAAAGCAACTTGTTTAACACTAATAAAAAGAAACGATACTTTGTGTGTAATCAATTTTTCCATTAAATAAGAAGATAATCCATATGGAATTTCCATAAATTGACGCGATGCGTAACACACTGTTTACGAAAGAGAAATATAGAAATACAAAATACGAACGGGACGATAATTGTGATAAATGAGCGCGTTAAGAAATCAAAAGGCACGGAGAAACGTTCACACGGCGGATAATAATCACGTGAATCAGGCCCATTTTCGTTCATGACTCTTTTCAGCTTTAATCATCCTTAATCCCCGTTACAAGCTACCCGCACGATGTCGGGAATAACAAGTACCACCAGAAGGAAAACTTCTGAAAACACATGTGCATCATCTTCTAATGCTGTTTTTTTTACAAGAAAAAAAAAACAGCCTCGCAGAAGCGATAGTCTTGGTAATGTGATAAAAACACAAAGTAGAACGTTGACAATTTATGTAGTCATGTAACTTGAAAATACTGTATTTCGATTTAAAGAACTGATCGAAAGAAATTGGACACTGAAAATCCTAAGCTTCAGTTTTTTCGGTCTTATTTTCGACAAATAAGCGTTGTTCTCCCCCATAGCTTTTGATCACATCCAATTTCTGCGACGCCATAGCATCCCTCGTTTTCTCTCAATTAGCGCGACTTCCATAGAAACCCCGAATAATCGTCACCCCTGCGTAACGCATCGGCGATAAGCATCGACGGCATCACAAGGACCTTTACGGGGCAAAAAGTGGGAGTGTCCTTCGAGGGCACTCGAATGATGTCATTGGTCGGTGGAAACGTCGTGCGCAGAGTGAAGTGGCGATTTTGCGCAGGGATGGAAAATTAATGTTCTCTCTTAAAAATCCTTTTTCGTTTTATGTCGTGTACAAAATGTTTGTAAAATATAACAATTTGTTTTTATGTATCAAATTTTTAATCTTTTTACGAAAACATGTAAGATAACAATCACATTATCAAACCAAATAGATAAATATTGAAAAAAAATTCTTTTATTAGTAAAAAATAATGTAATTATTTATATATATCGTTTAAAATTTCATTTTAGAAATATTTTCGAAAAAACTGTCAAACACTAACAATAAAAAGTAATCCTTTCAATGCCAAATTAGTGTCCATGAAGACACAAATGCTTGTGAGGATTATTATTCCAATAATTTAACATTGTCACTCGTTATATGTCACTTCGCATGACAATAGAAGTTATTTACCTAATATTTCAAGAGGATTCTGTTACCGTTCTCGACAGTAAAAGGGTCAACGTTCTCCACGAAACCACCCCCACGAGGCCCACCTATTCACGCGCGTGTGCAAGGGCGTCCCGACAGTAGCGTGCGAAGCGGTGCGCGCTACTCGCCAGCCGGTGGACGAATGCATGCGACAGCGGTCGAAGAACGGAAGAAGAGGAAGGAGTTGTTCGGCGGTGGCAGAACTCCGTCTCTTTGCCCCCGTCATCGTCGTCGTAGCCGTGTGGCGGTACCGCACGACGACAACGACGCCGGGGGCCGACGGGAAAGGAGGCAGAGACGCGTATCGTCGGGGGTGGGAGGCGGTAGAACGCCGGGCGAAGGCGGGGAGAATGCGACGCGTTACTGCGCCCGACGGGGTGGGGCATCCCACAGACGACGGTCTGGTGGGGGCCCCCGAAGTCTTTCTCCGTCGATGAAAGAGAGGACAGAAGGGGAGAGCAGCGTATATTTGCCCCCTCCTTCCCCCTCCCCGCTGTCTCTGTCTGTTACCCTTTGGAGGGGTTCAGTCATCTCGCGCCAGCCGAGCCACGCGCACTCTCTTCTCTGATATCCCGGGCTCGCTGGAGAACCACAGAAAACCACCCCGAGATTCTGCGTGCGGCAGCGACGAGAGCGTCATTATCATTTGCGAGGGTGGCGTCCCACGTCTGCCGCCAAGGGTGGCGGTGGAGAACGGCGTGAACGAATTCGCGCGGGCTCGAAGAAAGACGCAAAGCGAGAACCGCCCTCTCGGGACTCGGAAAGACCACCCCCACTTCTTCCCCCTCTTGATCGGACCCGCGCGCGCGCGAGCGCGCACCTCCCTCCTCGTCGCGGATGCTTAGACAACTTCGGGAATCGAAGACACACGGGTACCGAGGTTCATGGGTGGAGAATCCGCGCGGGTCCTACGCGATCGACCTCCCGTACGACGAGAATTCGTCGGGGCGAATAGTTTTCGAGTACCTTGATAACGCCGATAACGCCGGGAACGATCTACTTTTTCATGGATTCTGGTGACCATTTGATTCCGAAACGTTAATTAAGTGTACGTAGTGTTTTGTTACTACGAAACTGTCATCGTTTAACTTTCGTAATAACGTCGTCCAATCGTTCTCTCCTCCACATCCTGACAGAACAAATGCTTTTAATCGAAATTCGTAATGACCTACGGTGAAAAAATCAGACTGGAGCAGTGCACGATGAAAGTTGGCGATCGGGACAAAAATCATTGGTGGTTGGTCGGGAGAACCACTAATCGCTCGAGCTGAGACCGAGAATGTACTTGAGAGATCGTATTCGAATGTTTTACCAAAATTAAGAGGATCTTGAGTGACGGTGGTTCAGGGTGACACTACGTGTGTTCGACGACGGTGGAAGTGATCTCAGTGGGGCGATTCAAGGAAAGAACGAAGCTAGTGCGTGCTTCATATGTTTCTCGCGAGACAGAAGACCTCTTCCAAAAATTATGAAGAGCTTTGTGACAGATATCTATTGATGATGATGATGATGATCCAAAAACTCGAATCTTCGGTGTGAGTGATCGCGATCGCAAGAAGTTTTCGAATTTGGTGCGTGAGCGATTGAATTGTCCCGTTTTATCATCGTTTGATTGTTTTAAGTGAACGGACCCCGGGATGATCAGTGTGGATAATCGATAACTTTGTGAAACCCCATTGTCGAAAAACGCACGTCAGAACTATGATGATGTCGACGGGAGTGATACGTGGGAAGAACGGAGATAGTAATTAGAGAGAGAAAGAGGTAAAAAAAAAAGAAAAAAAAATTATTGCATAAGTCGATGTAGCGTTTTAACTCGCGAGAGAAACCGCTGGAAAAGTTCATGTAGCTCTTTTTCGCGTTGAGATATTCATATTTTTACACCTGTCTTTTTGAGATAAAATTGCACATGAGAGAGGGAAATATATATATTACTGCTTCATTTATCTGCTCCGATTGAAAAAAAAAAAAAAAAAAAATGGAGAAAAAATGTATTTCAGTGAAAACATATTAAAATAATATCTTGTTCCGTGAAGAAATGTGCATAAAATCCACTTAAAAACTAGCAAAGTAAAATTATTGATGACATATTATCGAAGTTATCAACACACATGTTTGAAATAACAGAAATAATAAATCGGTAATTTTTAACGCAACAATGTTTACTTGAATATTTCTCAAACCTGACGTTCCGCAACGATCGCGTAAAAAAGTATCATCGGAATTACTTAAATTACTATGTATTATTGATGGAAGTTACTCTGTAATATTCAAGTACGTATTAACGAATTATGAATCAGCGGTTTGCTCCTTCTGATGCGATATATTGACGTTGCGTACATTAATCATAGTTGTCAGTTGATTTCACATCGCGTTATTCCGCGTCGAAGCGATCGAGCCGAGACGCTTCTGTCGCCGTGAAAATTTCGTAAATTTTGTTATTTTTCGCATTTATTTATGCCATTTACAAAGCGGACAAATATTCGTAATTTTTTTTTTCTTTATTTCGGTTTCGAAATAACATCAGCGGCGAAGTGTTTAAATTATGTCACAACCGGTGACCGGTTGTCTTACACGAGAGTTGTAAAAAGAAGCTGGCATCGGCCGAGTGATTCCCTGAACTTTTGCGACACGTTTCGAGAGAACGAAATTAGCCCGGTGAATTGTTCCTGACGATTCTGCGGAATTTTGTCGCGCAAAAATCCGCGCCAACACGAATTCGGCCGAGTTTTACGTTCGACTGCAGATCGATTTGGCAGAACGAGCACGACGAGCCGTCCAAAAACCGGTGCAGTCTCGCTCCAACTGCGCTTCACAGTTTCACGTTGTGGTCCCGAGAACGGAGACTTTCGATTTGCTCGTCCGTAATATTATACGCCTAATAACGTATTTTACGCTAACGTGCCGTTAACGTTAAATCGCGCATGGCCAACAGTTGACACGAAAATTATGAATTTGAATGACCGTTTACTTCGTAGACGTTTGACCTCGTAAATATTTGACCTCGATCTCTCTTCTCGATAGGAGATGATTTTTACGCTACTTTCCATTGAGATTACGATCATTTCTTTCATGCGTTTTTTTGTTATTTTTTTCTGACAAAAATATATTTTTTTCTTATGAAAATATTTTTTTTTCATGGAAATGTATTTTTTTCTTATGGAAATTTGTCCGCGCCTAATTTGCGTTTAACGTGTTGTTTTTCCTAGTGACAAAACGTTAACTCGTCGTTCAACGCGTCACGGATGCGCAATATCGCTGTCGCGCTGAAAAAAAAAAAACCGGTACTCGTTTGATCTGCAAATACTTAATCGTGTCGGATTTACGATATGATTTATCAGGATTTATCAGGATTACTCTGGTTTCACATGTGTACAAACGCTAATCAAACACGCGATATTTCGGAGGTCTCCGCTCGTGTTACATTATATCGTTATGGCTTTGCGGCAAAAATCCTTCGTAAAAAAAGCGTTTTATCATCTCGATTACTTCACGTGGCACAAAAAAATTCGAAACATTTTGAGTTGCATAAAAAAAAAACCGAGCGAGAGAATGTAAACAACAAAGTTGAGTGAAGAAAACAATCGAAAGAAACGAGAAAAGAGTCACGCGAATCGATCGATATTTGAGAGAAGTGCGAAAAAACAAAAGACAAACTGAGCGAGAGAGAAAGAGAGAGAGAGAGAGAGAGAGAGAGAGAGAGAGAGAGGCGCAAGGAAGAAATGAAGAAATCAGGAAAGACAGAACAGAAATTGAGAAAAAAGAAGAAACGGAGAACAGAGGACGAGCGACCAATCGTGCGCGTTGATACACGTCGCAGGATATATCTGCAAAAGAAGGAAAGGACGAAACGGAGGATAGGGAGAAAGCAAAGAAAAGGGAGAAACGAACGGTGAGATCCTCGAGAAGAGAGGGAAGAAAACCACGAAACAATTGGAGAAGCGGAGGCGGCCGCATTTCATGTTGGCTGGCATCGGCTCCCTTTAAAGAGTCTCTTGCTTTTTGTTAGCTCTTCGAAAATTATGATTGTTTGTCCGCGAGATTTACTGCTCGGAGGCTCCCTCAACGCGCCGTATATGTGTGTGTGTGTGTGTGTACGCGTGTGTGCGCAAGACGCCCTCGAGGGGCACCACGATCTTTCGCTAGACCGCGAGCGCGTCTCTTTCTCGGATGAGAGAGGTCGGGAGAGGGGAGGGACGACAGTGGAGGTTTACCGAGATTAAAGAATCAGGAATTTACAGCACTCGCTACCAAACTGGAGCTCCGACTGTTTTCTTCTCTCTCGCTCGCTCGCGAATTTCCTTGCCGCGCTTATCTCGTCGGATTTGTTAAATTAACCGTTGTTTGGATTAAGAGATTGCGCTTTGAGTCGAAAAACTCCGGCTTTGTGGCGACTCGAAAATAGCACGAGGAAGAAACTTGCGCGACTTGAGCTCATATTTAATGTCGTCTGGATAAACGAGAAATTATATTAGTGGTGTAAATCGAGGAAGGAAAGTTCTTTGATTTGTTTTTCGATTGTCCGGAATTGCTTTGTTACAACCACATATATATATGTGATTCCAATCAACGGTGCTGTATCGCGCAACGGTTATCGCTACACCTAGTCGATATAGCTCATATTGTATGAATCAATCATGAAATTTATTCGCAACGCGGATTGCGATTCCGCGAGGAGAATTAAATTAAATTTAAACCACGCACACGCGTCTATTATTTTACACTGTATACAGCGTCTGTATGTAGAAATTAAGTTATACAGATCAATTTAAAAGAGCTATCGTTGTGTGAGATTTAGACACACGTCTTCGCGCACAACAGTTTTCCCGGACATTCCTCGGATAATTGCGACTCCCAACTTGGACCGCAACGCATATTCCAGGGGACACCTGTTGCCGTATTCGAACTTGGCGTCGACTTCGCGCCGCGCGCGACTTTCCCCACGGAATCCCAGTCTCTCTTTTACGGTCGCGATGGATTTTTGGTCTCCAAGCGCTCTTCGCTCCGAGAGACTTCGCTCGGTCGCGAAACATCCTTGGCTGATTTATTCGGGATCTTATTGCGGCTTGTGGCCGAGCCGAACTTGCAGAGAGACGACCGAAACGGCGCGACTCGAAAAAGCGATTCCACCTCCGGCGCGTCGGCGCGGCGATCGCTCTATAAATTTCACGAGTCTTTCGAACCCTATATTTTCTCGTTATCCTCGCATTTTGCACGACACGTTTTATTAAAGTACGATAATTTTACGAGGGTCGGCCCTCCTCTTCCCGCTCCGGTCCCCGCCCTCTTTTTCTTCCACGCTTCACCGCGCGAGATCGTCTCATCTGCTGTTGTTTACAGTATCTTTACCGGAATTAGACTTCATTTTTGTTAACTTCCTTCCGTTTTGTTTTTTTGTTTTTTTTTTCTTTTTGCGATTTGACACGATATATCATCTTATACGTGTCGTTAATTTTGTTGATTGCGCGTGAAGTGTTGAGTCGTCGAAATTTTGAGCGTTTAATTGCACGTGGATTTTTATCTCGTATGTATCTGATATAAACATATACGATGCTAATTAAGACCATACGTCGTGATACGACAGCGAAACGCGAAGACGTGACGCGTGATACGTCGATGAAAACGCGGGTACACGATATAATCTTCTTGTGCTTTTAATAACGCTCACACTACTCTCTTTCTCTCTCTCTCTCTCTTCCTGTCTCTCTCGCGAGTAATATATTCAATTTTATACTCGCACGTGGCTTTGTTATCTACGATGCAAATGTATGTATGGTGTTAATTACGATGGTATCACCGCGGATCGAAAGTATTTTTCTTATGTTTAATATATAAATAGCTGCATACGCGCACGTACACACACACACACACACATACACACGCGCGCGCGCGTAATTAAAACGGAATGGAGTGTAATTAAAGCGTGTAAAAAAGATGAAAGAAACAATAAAAAAAAACACTCTAACGCGGGCTGAAAAACAGAAGGAAGAAAGTATCGGATTTAATTTAAACTTCGTGATTTTACTTGCTCGCGCGCGTGCGCGCACGGCGCCCGCGCTCCCATAGTGTTTTAAAACTGAAATAACCAATCGTTTTAATTGCGGGAGTAACATCGCCGCGAAACGTGCATCGTACTCATCCTCGTCATCGTCGTCGTTGTCGTCGTCGTCGACTCCTCGCGCATATATCCGACCGCGCCGCTCCGAGACACAGCTCGGCAGTAAAAGGCCTAAAGTTTTTAATACTTTCAGTTGTTTTTATGGCGGCTGGCATTTGCTCTTTTTTTATTGTTTCGTTCCCCTCTCCTCTTCCCGTTCTTATTCTCTTTCTCTCTTTCTCTTTCTCTCTCTCTCTTCTGCTTTCTTACTGAAACGCGTATGTGAGAGTCCGAATGTATCGAAAGGGGAGAAAGAGAAAGAGAAAAAGAGAGAAAGGGAGAAAGGAGGAGACTCACAGTCAGCCCTCTCTGATGTACGACTCGGCGGTGCGCGCGTGAAAAAAATCCCATAAACCAGTAAAAAAGCACGGGGTCTCTGGGCCAGAGAGGACGAGAGGGATGAACGGAGCGGGGAGAAGAAGACGAGAAGGACGTGTGGAGAGAGAGCAGGGGGAGGGGAAAGGTTCCAGTATCGCCAAAGGAATTCCTCTTATGACGAACCACGCGTGATTTTCTTTCGTCTGCTCCCTTCCTGACTTCTCGCCCCTTCCTCCCTTCCCTTTCGTTCGTGGCTTTACCCGACAGTCCCAATGTGCGTTTCTTCACCTTCGTTTCGGCCTTTTCTCCGCTTCTTCGCGCTCGCTTCTCCGTCTGATTCTTTCGCGGGAGTCTTAATCTTTCGCATCTGCCTATCTAACGGCGTCTTAATTAGCTACAGTAATGCGTTTTATGTCTTGCCTTGTGAGCGGGGGAAACTAAATCCCGCTAGCGCGATTTAGTCGCGTCTTTGCCGCAAAGACATTCACTGTCTAACAATTCCATCATATTTTTCCTGGCAATTTTTTTTTGTGACAAGTAAAATCGTTCCTCGAAGGAATTTTCGATGGAAATGAAAATCGTTCGTTTCTCAAACCGCATAATTAAATCCGCGTTTCGACGTCTCTTCTCTCCGGTTTCCAATTTTTTTGTGCTTTTTTGCCTCTTTCTTCACTCGTTTCCAGCTGTTTGCAACTCAGTCGTCAACCGCGCGCAGCACTCAATGGACGAATTAAAAAGCGAAGACAAAAGCAGGTCATGTGACAAATGACGGACACATGTGCCATCGGTTTACGTCTATTATTTGTGCCCGCCTCGGAGGTCTACATCCCAGTCTGGAAAATGTGTTCTCTCGGTCTTAACATACATTCTCTCCCGCGATCATTTGCATACATTCGCTCGAGTTCATTTATTTTGACGTCAATTCGGCATGTGTCCGAAGATATTGATAATTTCACGATTCTCGAACCGTTCGATTCAATTTTTATTTTGATTAAGTTAAGTTTTGCGCGTTAACGGAACAATTAAAATTAAAGTGTTTCTCGCGCGCGGCAAAAATTCTACCGATTTTGTATATTCACATAGTTTCAAATGTCTCGTCATATTGCGAAATACGAGCAAAGCCATCGACCTTGAACATTTTTGATGAATTTTACATTGTTTCGCATGAGCACGAAAGTGGCGATAGCGCGATTTTGACGATAGTCATAATATCTGCGATATGCAAATTTTATATATATTTAACAAAGAGGAAAGAGCAACGCGAATATTGCATGTCGTAGCTTGTATGACAAACAGTATATTGAAGAATTCAATGTTTCGTATGAATAGATTATGGGTAGATTTCGCATAAATTAGAGATATCGCAAAAAACTTACTAGTTAATTCAGCAGGTTTTCAATTAACGTTACGAGCAAGAATTCAACGGTATGAAACTTATAAATATGGAGACGCGACTCGACGGCCAACCACCACCGTGAATGAACCGTGGGCGAGACACTTTTGCGAGAGTTGTCGCGCTAATTGTCGAATTTACGCACGCGATTCCTCTCCGCGAGATATCGCAAAAGTTGTCGCGCGAGCGGTTTCGTAATCGCGCTGTTGTAATTGATATAAATCGTCAAGATAATGTAATTAATTAGAATTCAACTGAATACGAATGTACTTCGAAGGATTGTTATCTTATTTTTATCTCTTGAATGTGTATGTTTTATTGACATTTTTAGGATATTTATATTCTTAATTAACTGTTTGGCATTGCTTTAAATTCGCAGCAATTCGCGTTTCTTTTTTGTTTTTTTTTTTGTTTTTTTAAATCACTTTCGTAGATATACAAGGAAAAGAACATCGAGGTATCGTTGCATAATATAACATTCGTTTCTGCCGTCTCTAACTTCTGAAGCAGTTGTTCTAGTTTTAAGGCATTGAACTCTTCACGCTGCGATGCAAAGTTTCGCGCGTCGATGCAAACTCACCCCGACCCTCGCGATACCCCGCGCGCATCGCAAAACGTTTCCCGCGCTACCAGCGAGCTCGGCGCGTCCCGATGAATTATTATTTCGACGATCATCTCGATCAGAGATCTTCGAATCGTATACGGAGGAGGTTATAAAAGAAGAAATATAAGAAGAAGAAGAAGAAGAAGAAGAAGAAGAAGGCCGCCCTGATCGCAGCACCATCCGTAATTTCAGATAGAGTCGGTGCCGGGTGTTATTAAACCTGATAGGCCAGCGAACGTTTCTCCCTCGCGGGTGTTCCCCGACTTCAATTTAAATCGGTGACTCTGCTCTTCTGCACCCACCCTGTCCCTTCAGTCTCCCCACTTTCCTCCGCCCGCATCCTTCACCTCCCTCGCAACGACTGCTTCGCAGCGCGATACGTGCATCCACCCTTCAAACCGCAAACTCCCGGGCCCGATTTGGTCAGGCAACGAGAGGAAGCGGAATAAGATCTACGGAGACTATATAAAGGAGAACAAAAAAAAAAAAAAAAAATCTCTCTCAGTTATTCGTTAGGTTAGGTTTAACGATAACGACCTGTTATTAACTCGAGATAATTATCGAATTTAATTATCGCCGCGATTCGTCATCAACCACCAGATTGCGCGCTGCGTATCTTCGGTTACGACCAGCGTCTGAAAAAAAAAAAAAAAACGATCTGGTTCTGATATCAGATATTTATTCATGTGGAGACGGAACATTTCGGGATTTCCACTGTCGCGTTTGAGTGCAATTCCATTTTGATGTTTTATTTCTCAATAAAATAATAATTTCTCCAGACATAAATTTAATACTCGTGTAAATTTGATTAAGTTTGCGGCGCATGTAATTAAAGATTGTGCGGAATGTTCGATTTATAGTATATAGTATATATATATATATATAACGATCTGGATTCTACAGATATTTATTCATGTAGAGACGGAACATTTCCGGATTTCCACTGTCGCGCTTGGGTGCAATTCCATTTTGATGTTTTATTTCTCAATGAAATAATAATTCTTCAGACATAAATTTAATACTTGTGTGAATTTGATTAAGTTTGCGATGCATGTAATTAAAGATTGTGCGGAATGTTCGATTTATAGTTTTCTTTTAATTAAAAATAATTGAAACCGGATAAGAAAGAGGGAATGACGAGAGAAAACGCTGTGGATATATTGAAGTCTCAGCGTGTCGTTTCGAAAAATTGTTTCTCCAATTCTCATCAGATTGGTACGGACACCGAGTACTTAATGGTGTCATAGCTGAGATCGTTTGTCAGGACGGAGTCCTCTGACAAGTCAATGCCACGTCAGTCAAAGAAATGCTCATCGCGCCTCGCGACGAACAATCATTATTCGCGATATATTGCCGTGAGCAATTCCGTTTGAAAGGAGCTCGTGCGAGTCAGGTCAAGAATCTTATTCTGTTTTTTTTTCTTTTTTTTGTTTAAATAAAATAAGTTACATACCAAAGCACAGTTTCTCCTCAAATTTAGAATGAAAAGTTTTGAACGCTGCAAAATTGTTCCCTGAGTTTTTTTATTCTTGTTTTTTTTCTTTTTATCTTTGTTGAATTACCTTAATATTTTTCCAGTGATGTAAAGAATTTAATTCAATTAAAATTAAATAATTTTGTACAATTTTTTTTTATATTATATATATGCATTCATGACTTTAACATTACTTAAAAAAAAAAGTTTAGGTATTTCCAAATCTACCAACATTTGACATAAATGAGATTTATTATGTTTTATTACCATATAAAAAAGAATCTTCAATATTGATCGTTAAATACGGTTGTAACAATGCGCTATCAAGCGAATAATAGTTTCGGTCGTAAATGCGTGATTGCAAAATCTACTGCAATGCCTTCCATTCTTACGTCTTCCATGCTGCAAGAAGTTCTCCCGGCAGCTGGTAACGCGTATTTTCCGCGCCTATAAGAATGCCGACGTCAGCTTTAACAATAATCTAACTCTCCGCGCGAGCTATTAAAAAAGGTTTTAATAAAAACAACAATCTCAAGCGACTCAATTCTCCTCTCGCGCGCGCGCGCAGCGAGACGCAATCGCGCGGAGCTGGTTAATCGACAATCTAGCTTATGGAGCACGACACGTGACGTCAGGATATCTTCCCGCGGAGCAGGAAGTAACCAGCAGCTCGAGCCCACGAGAGGCGGATGCGCGTCGTCGTCCTCTCGGCGACCGGTTCTGCCGATCGCGTTTCCATCGTGCGACAACAACGAACAGCGTGTCCGGAGCCGCTCGTCGGGAATCGCTTCGGTGCTTTCGTTGCGCGCGAACGCAAGATCGACCGTTATTCAGGAATTAATTCATAATTAGAGCGGGGCCCACCTATGGGGAGAGCCTAACCCACATTCCAGCCACCCGGCTGTCCCTGCCGGCGCGGCATGCTAGCTCGTTTCCAGCTTTTCTTTTCTTTCTTTTTCTTCACCTCGCGCTTCCTGCCATCTTCGCCACCGCTACTGCCGTCGTCGTCGTTGAGTCTGTTCCTTCTCTCCCTGCACCTCCTCGCCTCCCACATCATCTCGCCCCTGGTCCGCTCACCTACGGTCTCCTCGACGGCTCTACCGCCGTTTTGCATGCCGGCTCCGCGCGATAGGTGCGTGCGCGCGCGCGCACGTCAGCCGGCGAGCGTGTTATCCGCGTTATCCGCGTGCCACAGCGCGCATACGGTGACACTCCTCTGGAAGAATGCGCCACAACACCGCGGCCGCCGGATCAGCTGATTGATTCGCGTTCTCTGACAGCGATCTGGTTTCGAGCAGCGGTGTTCAAAAGCGCACACACTCGCTCGCGCACCCGGGAAACGCGTCGATTATTGTTTTGGAGCGAGCGTATCTCTCTCTCTCTCTCTCTTTCTCTGTCTCTCTCTTTCTTGATGGAAACTCATCCCGACAAATTTCCATCGAATGTCAGAGCTAATAGACCAAACCGGTGTTGAACTCCATATGTCGGATGAGACACGGTACGTATTTGCGGATTGTGACGTGATCGTGTTGGAAATTGAGAATTTCCGCGCAACGTTAAATCGCGAGGGAAATATCAATTACATTGTCGCAAAACGTTTTTGAATTTCGTTTTTTAAAAAAAATATTACATCACAACTGCGATTTTTCATCTCGACATTGTCATTATTTATCTCACAAAGATAGAGAAAGTGTTTAATGTTAAGCATTAAAACAATTGTAATAGTTATGTTGCACACGAATTTATTACTGTTATCTACTTGTATATGCGCGAATGATTCTTTGAAGATATCGTTTTCAAGAAACAATATCTACAATGTATATTCTTGTCTGCGAAAGGAGGAGAGAAAGAGAGAGAGAGAGAGAGAAAAAAAAGAATGAGAGAGCCTTCTTCTGCATTATTTCGCAGTGTCATAGTTCACACGTTAATAACGGCGTGTGCGCCCACGTCGGCCTGAAATCGTAGTAGGCTGCGCCGCCGCTTGAAACGCGATATCACGTTAACGCGGACGCGATGGATTAGAAAGTGGATTTTAGATGTTACCGTTCGCCGTTTCTTCCTCTCCGGACGGATCGGTTTCAGATCGCGTGCGTTCCGGACCTCACGATATATATATATATATATACGTATCGATATTCGCCACGCGCGTTATCGTTGTTCACGATCGCGCGTGTGCGATCTATCGGTCACACACGGCAGAGATTTCTGACGCACTTTGAGCCTGTCGTTTCGCAACCATTTTCGAGCATGCTGTCACTTTTGGCTTCCCATTTACATTTGATTTCCGCCGGACTGTTAAAAATATCCGAGACCGAGACCGTCTATTATATCGAGCGTTGCGTCGAGAAGAAACCGCGGGACGCGTTCGCGAAAGCGCGTTATCGTCTCCCTCGTGCTGCTGCTCGACGTACCTGCGCAACGATAGCGCAGCTGCAAGGAGTCTGGAGACGCCGTAACGGAAGAACGCACGCCGCCGAGTTGCAAGTGGGTCAGCTGGATTCTGGTTTAAGTGCGTGCGTGCGTGCGTGCGTGCGTGCGTGCATGCGTGTGTGCGTGCGCACGTACGATTACCGTTGCTTTTGTTTCAGGATTCGAGTTGTCTCATTATCACATTAGAATTTTTTGCACAGTTATTAAGAATTTTTTTTTATAATATAAGAAAAAATATTTATTTTATTGGTGAGACAGGATTTGAATTTTTTTTTTAACATTGAAACAAAAGAACGAACAATATTGCACAAAACAGAGTATCGATGATCACATCGAGATTGTGTAATTAAAATTCACGTAACGCGCGTACAATGGCACGCGTATCGATGAAGTTTTGAATATTTGGTAAGCGTGGGTTTCGAGACTGAGCTTTCATTTGAATGTGCGTACGTGAGAAATCCGAGAATTTTGCGAAAGCGGAAATTGCTGGCGTAGTTATCGATCCGCTATCATATGATCGCGCCGAGTTTTGCGAAAAAAAAGTTCAAACTTCGCTGATTCAGTGAAGTTTGAACCACGTCGTCCAACTCCCACAACCTTCTTTTTCTTTTGCATAATTTATTTTATTCTTACGCTTCTTAATTCGTTAGTAAATAAAGTGCGACGTTGTTGACGAAGCTTAATTTTATTAAAAACTTTGAGAGAGAGAGAGAGAGAGAGAGACGTGCTATAAAATTTAATAAAAATGAAACGCGTTACATAGAATATAAATAAATAAATTCTCGTTAATTAAAATTGCACGATGAAAGCAATAATAACCACTTGGTTATTTTGTTGCAATAACTTTGCCGCGTTACTTGAGACATTAAGAGTTGTAAAAATATCACAGATTTACGATCCATCTGAATTTCGATCCTGTCTAGACAACCTGTGAGTCTATAAAACTGTTTGTTCGGCGTGCAATCGGTGACTAAAACAGGTATACGTATTTTAATAAGTTGCTAATATCGCGCGAACGGTTGTACGGGCGCGCGGAAAGAAAAGAACGGCGACGTTTCAACGACGCCGAAATGCAATTCGTCGCGCGACAAGAGGTCGTTGCACCGCGTGCCCTTCCTGTTTCCACCTCGCGCTACCTCCAACGCCTTCGTTCGATCGTGCCTTCGCGAGGCGATAAATTACCTTGGCGCGCCGCGACAATTCCTTCCACTTGGGAGAGTGAGACAGAGAAAGAGGTAAAAAAAAAAAAAAAAAAGAGCAACAGAAACGAGGGCGAAGAAGTGCGTGACAAATCCATCCGCGATCGATATCGATCGCCAGTGACTAAAGTCAAATCACGCCTTACGATGTTTTGAAGAAAGACGTGCGTGAACGGGACCGCATTACTTAATTGACGTGGCGCTCCGGTTTATAATTAAACACGCTTTGCATGTTTTGCGCATAATTAGCATCGTGTAATTTATGCGATTTTTTACTAGATAAGCTAGATCGGTCGTTCCGGAAAATGTTGCCGTTAAATGTACGACAAACTAATTTTCATAGATTTTGTTAAGCAAAAACTCTATTGAAAAAAAAAACACGTAACTGACCGGTTTTTTCTCTGCCTTTATTTATCTCGTTTTGTTTTAGAAAATATATCATAATTTATTTAATTTATACTTGCACGTACAGCGAATATAGTTTTATTACATATATTAGTTTGCATATCATATACGCGTAGAGATTTAAGCCTCATGCTGTTGAAGAATTTAGTCTCAGAGGAACATATCACGCACAAAGATCAGTAGTAGGTAGTTCTTGCGATACCCGGATTTCGGGAAACAACACGAGACACAAGGGCCACGAAATGAGATGAAGACAAGTGAGAAGGAGAGAAAGAGCGGACGCGGAGACACAAGCGCTGCGGCCCGGCAAATCGTAAATTTAAATTTAGAGAGACACGCGCGAGCGCGCGCGCACGTGAGCGCGCCCCTTCTTCTCGGGGAGTCTCCCCCCGTGGCGTCTCGCGCCTTCCACTCTTTCCGTCTCTTCTCTCGCACCGGTCCCCGACGCCGAAGCGCGAGACTCGAAAAAGCGCCGATGCTCCTCCGCTCCGGTTCCTGTTTCGCGTCGCGATTTGAATTTCAGAACGCGGCGCGGATTGACCGGGTTTTGTCATAAATTGTCGTGGAGAGCCGCGACCGGAAAAAAGTTGTTTCGATTTTCAAATCGGTCCTACCCCGATCGACCACGTTCCCGGCGACTGTCTCAATAAGGAGACGAGACAGATCGACAGAGAATTCGCCGGGCGCGATAGCGGCGCGGCTCCAGCAAGAACGCGCCGCGGTATCGCGCTGATTGTGGTTTACTCTTCTTTCATTTCTTTTCCCATCGATTCTTTCTTTGGCCGAGAAACATCTCGTTGCTTGATTGGGTCGGTTTGCCGATTTACGGGTGACAGAGAAAATTATTTCTTTCTCTGTGCAAGTTTTTACGGCATTTAAACAAAAAAGATATATTTAAGAAAAAAATGTAATTTTTTTAATTTTGAAAAAAATCTAATTTTGTAATTCGAAAATGTGACAGCAAGAGTAAAAACGGATATACAACGTTCAAAAATATTTATTTGAGTCACTCATTTTTACAAAAGAACAATAATCCAAAGGACAATTTTTTTTTGTTTTGTAACAAAACGATAAGAAAGAAAAGAAATGATTGATGTGCTGATAAAATCATGGTTTTTGGACATAGTCATATTTTCTTAGTCATGTTCTCTTACATCTGTATGTAACACAAATATATTTAGTCACGTTGTTATTGTCGTCTTCGGAGAGATAATGTATGCACGTATTGTGCCACCGAATACTCTTAACACATATAGTCAAAGCTGTGCAAGCGAATGGTGAGTCGAGGGGGATGACCTTACGTGACTTCGAGTAAATTTGAAAATAGCCGGGTAGAGAAAAGCCTCGTTCGCCGCTGCGAAACGAAACGAGGGAGCGAATGACTCTTGGCAATTTTAGCGAACGTGAGAAGTCTGGACGGGCGGATGAATCTACGCTAGATTCGTCCGCGTCCATTATAGACAGATCGCGTTAGCGAACGCTAGTTTTGTTGGCTCGTCTTCGGGAAAAAAACAATTTTTTCCACGAAGATCGCTCCGTTCGCAGACACCTGTCATCAATTTTATTTGTTTAACTCGCTCCTAACGAAGTATCGTTACATTATGCGAATCCGTTTGTTGCAAGAGTAAAGTAACTAAATAGTCCCCAGTGAGACTTTGAATTAATGAGAATTACGATAAAATTAATTGAGAACCATTGCGATGTAAAAATTATACATGTGAAAAAATATTCCGCCGCGGAATAATTTCCCAATCTTAACTCGCGGTAGCGCAGAAGAGTTAATGTCGTACCGAGAAGAGATATTTTCGTAGATGCAGCACATATCGCGACCATAAGTCACGGAAGGAAGTTTCTTTAGACACTTAGGCGGTGTTTGGTTTCTTATCTGTACGTCATGACGTTTAACATTCGAACGCCTACTCACGGAAGTTGACTTCCTCATTTAACCACGGGGCGGAACTTAGTTCCTTGATTTTAATTTCACGTACCGTCGTATCTTTAATGGCCTTGATTTCGAGAAAAAATATATGCGCATATATACAGCAACGATGTAAAATGCTGATGACATGACTTGCAACTCGAGTTGTTTTTCTCGGAGTTTTCTCGTAAAATTCTCGATGCATAAATTTTCTGTTTGATTAACTCATGACCACGTCTTTGTAATTTGTTCATAGACGACAGAATTTTTTTTCGTTTATTTCCTTGAAAATTTTAGCTTTAACGCGGAAATTTTCTCTTCTCTGTTGAATTTGCGCAAACTTAATAATGTATCTCGCGCTTTAAGAATCGGGCGCGCGTATTGAGTAGGTGTGACATATGGCTCGCCGGTTTAATACCGCAGCTTGTATGTAACTAGGCCGTGTCGCGGTTCGGGTGTGGCCGCCGCGCATTGTTTCTGAAATTACGATATCGTCGTTATTAATATTTATATATTACGCGCCGAAGAGAGAATCGTCGTCGCAGCCGACTGCTGGCTCAGCGACGACTTTCTAAAGCGATCGAATGCCATCGCGCGGAGGAGACGACTTGGCGACGGTTACGTCGGTCTTGTCCTCGGGACTATTGTTCCGCCGAGAAAGAAATTCGCAGAAAACTGAATCAGTTTGAAATTCGATGTTGATACAAAAGACCTTCGGCTTTCATATTGCGCGTAAAAGTCGGAAAATATCGTAGAGATACCGAGAGAGAGAGATAGAGAGAGAGATAGAAAGAGAAGCGCAATAAATCCTGTAGAGCGATACAAGAGACACCAGTGGAATCCGGTATCGTTTATCGCGGAAAGCGTCGAATAAAAAAATCGCACGAGTATAAATGAGTTCAAGGCTGGAAATCCGGACGAGAACACACGAGCGCGATCATAGCGCGTCACGTATGGTGGCGTGAACAACTGTGAGTTATTCGCTCGATATTCGGACATCCAACGAAATCGGACGATTGGGCGGTTGATCGACATTTCGGGGGCGCTCGTTTGTCACACAGAAAAGGCCGGGAGTCCATTTGTCCCTGCGCGAACGCGCCCAGTTGTGTTAGGTCTCGGCAGCCAGCCGGCTCTCTTTCTCTACCTGTTCCTTGCCTCGCTTGCTTTACTACCTACCTACCTACCTACCTACCTACCTACGCCACAGACCGGCCGCGGTCGGGTGCACGCTCTCTCTCTCTCTCTCTCTCTCTCTCTCCTTTTTTAATTATTCCGTCCTTTTTACGAGCATTAAGATAAGCACAGCCGCGCCGGGCTATCGGTCAAAGTCACGTGGAGTTCGCCCCGCGATACGTTCGAACACGGAAAGGATTGTTTCTTCCTTGTTTTTTAATTCTTCCAATCCATCTGTCTGTCGCGTCATACCCGTAGTCATGCGTCGACGAATTTTCGGCTCTTCTTTCTCTCTTTCTCTCTCTCTCTCTCTCGCGCGCGCGCATTTCTTTTCTCGCCTCGTTTCTTCTCTTCATTTTTATTTTTGAACGTGGATCTGAAAATGAGTAATACGGTGGAGTGAAGAGAGGATGATATCGAAGGAGCGAGAAGGGCCTCAGATTATTTTTTAACGAGCCCTTCCGCGAAGAACGTTTCGTTGAAATTCCAGGGATGGTGCGTCTCTCTTTCGCGAGCGGACGGGATGGTATTCCGAAGATTTCTTCGAGGGTCTCGCGCCATGATAATGGTTGTTTGTTTGTACATAAAAATTCAAACACAAGGCTGCAAGCCCGGCTCCTCGTAATTATCGGATTTGAATTCTTCATATCACTCGCGATCGACTCATTGACATTTTCGTCGAGTTTCACTCGTTGGAATTCCGCGTCTGTGCCCACGTTGCAATGTTTCTTCCACAATGAAAACGCGCACGTAGATAACCGGCACTCGTACGTAATCGCTCGCCTCGTATACGTACGAAAGTCTCTCCCGGGTAGTTTCTCTGCAGCTTCGATCGACGCGAAACTTCTCAACGTCGAATCACGTAAATATTCGTTTTATTCCGCTCCGTGTGATTGCGATATAATTGGCGATGGTGAAGCTACAGTAATAACAAAATCTTGGCGCGATCTTCGGCAAAGATTAAAAAGTTCGTTTGCAACGTACGTGTGATATTTTTAAACAAATTTAAATGTCAGTGTGTTGTAAAAAAAAAAATATTGTACATATTGTTTCGTAATTGCCGTTTACAAATAACTGTTAAATTTTCACACGGCATTGTAACGAGCAATTACCTTGTGCATTCTGGTGTATTTATCTGATATTGAAAGTCATTGATGCGAGAAATTATTTTATATCGAGCATTGACATGTTATATTTTTATTTTATATATATATATGTATATATATATATATATATATATCTTTGATACTACATGCGGCTCATTGACATTTTCATCAAGTTTCACTGAACGCGCCGGAACTATGATTGTGGTCGTCGACTGCGGCATGATCGCGACGTGACTTTTCCCCCGCTATAAAAATGCGCGTCCGGTCGGAATTGCAGCTGCGATTCGTTAATAAACATCGCGATCGGCCGCGACGACGGTATCGCCGAAAAAGGTCAACTTCCATCACGGGAGGGAGGGGGAGGGGGCAGAGGGGGCGCACAATGGATAGGCACGAAAAAGGCGCGAAATCCAGAATGTCGCATTGGACGCGCTCGGTCGCGCGCGCGATTGCGAAGGTGCGACACGTTCGACGCACGTCTCTCAAATAAATTATCAACACTCTGGCATTCGCGACGGAATCGAGCATCGATGTATGATCGGTGCCGGGAAGGCACTCTACTGCCGGACGGCCGAACGGATATGCTGAATATGGCGAGGGATATATAACGCGAGACATGCCGAACGTCATAAGCATGCGATCGTTCTTCGTGTTCACCCACTTCGCCATGCCCGTAGTAGAAAACTTCGAGCCCCTTAAAGGGAAATCCTCGATACGTGTCTCTATTCGCGTCCCGCACATGACATTCCCGTCTTTATCAAACGCTCGATGTGGCTCAGCAAATTGACACATCTCGAAGCGTATACGTGACGTCCATTAAGACATTTACACGAACACGTGTTCGAGTAGAAGAAAAAAAATTACACAAGTTTGATACGTTTAATAATAATAAATTGAATCAATTAAACAGCTCGGAAGTATATTTTATTAACGTCCTGATTATTATTATTATTATTATTATTATTTTTATGGTGATGTTTAATTCGTATATTATTGGTCTACATATTTCTTCAGATACGCTGCGAACGTTTTTTCTCGAACGTTTATAACACGTGCGTTGTGTACGAAGTGTTTGCCGAGAGGCCTCTCTCGATCGATTTCAATCGGCTTTCCTCGCCAAGTGGAACATGGTATGCGCGAGGCCGATCGTTTCGACGTTATAAGCGTGCGTTCTCCAATCGTCTCATATTGCTCTGCCCTTCTTCTTTCTCCCTTTTCTCAATGCTTCTCCAGTCCATTTCTCTCGCTTGTTGCGCGCTCTCTTTATTTTGGCATTCCATGAGCTTTGTGGAACAAAAAGAAAAAAAACAAAAAGAAAAAAAAAATACATACACGCGAGATGAAGAAAGGATGCTTGAAAGGGGCAACCTCGTTGTTCGTCGTCGTAAAATCTTGCGCGTCGCGAACAATGAATTGATTCATCTCAGCGAATCGAAGTGTGGCATTCCTCTCAATTTAAAAATAATTCGACAATCTATCGGTCGCAACATCGATTTTTCATCGAAAAATACTTTTCGTATTTTGTTTCTTTGATTTTGTGTTTCTTCGATATCGAGCAAAATTATTTCGCGCAAGAAATTAAATATCGCGTACCTAAAAGAAACAATTCAGTGATTCTGTTATGCGAACTCGCAATCCGGACCATTTCAAGCTGTCTTCCGCGTTGCAAAAAAGTCCAGCTCGATCAACGTCGAAAAAGAGAATAAAGACGAAGAAGACGTGGAGAAAGAAACAGCCAGATGACGAAGATGCGAAGAAGCGCTGGCATCATCTTCGGACAGCGGGCAGCGCCATTATCCCTCGTCCATTTGAATTTTCAAGTTTCGTAATAACGACTAATACGAGACAAATGAAGCGCGCAAAGGGTGAGAGCGTAAGGGGGTGAGGAGGAGAAAGACGCGACGTTGGCGAGGGAGGGGAGGGGAGAGAGTGAGGGAAAGAAGAGCGGCGGAGAAGAGCGGTGATTAATGGAGTCTCCGCGGCGAGCGAGAGCTCGGCCCGGATAAGATCTCCGATGGAATTCCCGTGGCTTTTATATTGGATTTCTTTTAAATTCGTTACTTTATCCGGCGCTATGTTAATAGCGGCCCGATACGAGAGCTCGCGGTTAAGAGGAGTTCATTTATCATTCCGCGGTAAGCTTCCATCGCGCGGCGAAGAGAGTCAAGTCTCTCTCTCTTTCCGAGCGCGAACGCTCGGCAGCGGCCTTCGAACTCCACGCTGTTACCCGTGCATTAGGAACGATTCATACGTAAAGCTGTGCCTCCCCGTCGCTCACACACACCGAACTCTTTAGTCACCCCACCGCCGATTGTTGTTTCGGAAATAAATTTATTACCTCGCTCGAACGCGCGCCCACGATTAAAGCGGCGCGAACGCGCACCCGCGAAATACAAAAGAGAAGTTTCTCCATTGGAGAATATGTCGCGAGAATTTTAGAAAAAGGATTAGAGCGAGCATTTCGAAACTGAAGTTTTTAATAAATTTCGTACTTTTGTTGGAGTTTGTTTTTTTCTCGATGTAAATGCTATTACATTGTATTTTATACAATACTTATACGAAGGAAGAAAGTGTTAACGTTAATGTTGTGCGTGGTATTCGTGCGCTACCGCGAGAAAACGTCACACGTCGCGAAAAATCATTTCACGCACGCGGGCTACGCTAAATACTATTTTATACGCCGCCTTAATAGCGCCGCGATACCGGAGCTCTCGAGCCGGAGTTCATTTATCATTCCGCGTTGCTCGCATAGGCGAGCCCGCGATCTCTCTCTGCTCGCCTCGGCCTCGAACTCCGGCGACGTACAGTGCGTTAGATCGCGATTCATTCATTCCGATCGTACGAGTTCTTCGATCGTCGAAGAACGGTTCGCCATTGTTCTCCTCAACGAACCCAAAAAAAAGAATTTACCGATAATAATTATTAATTATTCGAAAATGACTGGTCGAGATGCAAATTCGTCCACGGTTTTTGCTTCATTCCTGTTGTTTCTCAATTAATTCAAATAAATAGGATGTTGCTTTTACTTTTTTTTTTATCATTGTTTACTAGATTTTTCTCTCTCTTTTTTTCACAATAAATTTATTTATTCTCTCTATCGCAATTATTGCACATAAGATCGTTTTTTTTATCGTAACTGTAACTTTTAAAACATTTTTGTGTTTTCGGTTTATTTGTTAATTAATAAATATGTTTGGAAAAAACAAACAATTATATCAAAAGCTTGATAATTTTCGATTTCTGGTCACGCTCGATCGGACGATTTACTCGAGGGAAACGTTTTTCCTGCGCCAGAAAATCGGCGCAAGTAGTTATCGTGGCCGAACGGAAGTACTTTCGCTTTGGAACGAGACTCGGCGCCTCCTAAGTCAAGACATTTCGCCTTTTCGCATTAAGATTCACTTCCCGGCGTGATTAATTGGGTCTCATTAACATCGCGTAACCCGCTCGCAACTTCGATGCGCGCGCGCGTTGCTGTGACTTAGAAATAGATACGTTGCCTGTGTAAGTAAATCGAAGAAGGCTCATCGTATTTTAACCTCGAGCACAATGCCCGAGATTCTTTTTTTCTCTTTTACTCTCTCCTTCTCTGCTGTTATCACTTCTATTTGCTGTTGCAATTTTTACATAAAATTTGGAAAGAAATTTATTTATTGATAATTACGATATTATTCACAAATTATCCGTCTTGTCTTTACAGATACAAAAAAAAAGTACATGTGTGACGAGTGAATGATATTTGCTGAGAAAATGCAACACTTATTGGAAGACGGGTACTTTTGTCGCCGACGATACCTCTTAATCCAGATCGAAAATATGTAAATAAATTCACTCACGGTAGAGCCGGATACCCATACTATGTATTCCCCGTCGAAAAAGTATTTTAATAGAAACGATTCATCATTCCCGAGGCCCCACGGACGAACGCTTCTTTTTCTTCATGGCGAAGGAGTTGCCCGGGTTTATACGCCCGGGCTCTCTTCTGAGTTCCGAGTCGATCGCTCGGCCGCGATCACTCCTCCTCGTCCCTTTGTCGATCCGGCTTTCTCCGGGATTCAATTTTACCAGATTTCGCGGAATTTCGGCCGAACGGAACGGTCGGTTTTGGTTTATCTCCACGCCCGCGCTCTGTCCGTTCCGCGCGGTCTTCGCTTCCTTTTTTTCGACGGCCTGTGGAATTATGCGCCGCAGGATTCGTCCGGCTTTCGCGGAATTTCGCCGGTTCGTTGTGGCGCGGACTTTGCGACAGGCGATATAGCTTTTCGTTAGGTTTATGGAATTTATGGAGCGTCGCAAATTTCGTTCAGCCGAGGTAGTAAATCGCGCGGCTACGAGACGTCACGCGGATAATCCGGATGAGAATACCGCGGCATGGCAACGTCTTCCAGATGGTACCTCGCGATAAAGATCCGTCCCTAACGTACGTCTTTCGACATTTTTTCTTTTTTTTTTTTATCACCTCAAACCATTAATATGTTTCTCTTAATCATTTTTCAATTTTTTTGGTAAAATTTATTTTTGACTCTTAAAACGTAGAAAATTATTTTTTATAAGTCGAAATACGCATCAGATCTTCTCTTTCTTTGGTGAATGCTCCTCGTCGCGCAATATAAAACATTCCTCGACGAATTTACGCGGTCGAGCATATTCGGGCTTTACGGAATTTCGCCGGACCCAGTTGCCTCTTCATCTCTTTTTTTGTCTTCCCCGATCGAAAACACACGCGAATCCAGAGAGATTCGCGGCATTATCGGGCGGGACCGTAAAGAAACTCGTTTTCTTCGCTCCTTCCTCTCTTTTTCTTTATCTTCTTCTGTTTCTTCTTTTGTAACTCGACGCTCTCTGTGCGCGCGTACACCAGTCTCACGATTCCGGTTGAGTTCGACGTCTCATTATGTCAGAGAAGCTAAGAAGATTTCGAGGGAATTTATACCTCGCTCTCGTTCCTCTCTCTTGTCCTCTTCCTTCTCCTCCTCCTCCTCCTCTTCATTTTTTCCCTCTTTCCCGGGAATCGCGCGAACACACTTTGCGATCGTTGTATTAAATCGTCAATAACGTTCAATGGTCGATCGCGTCGCGGATGTAGTCAAGGAATCTCAGAGAATATCATTATTCTTAACTCATTTGAGTACACTCGACTTTTACGTAAAAAAAAAAAAAAAAAAGATTTGTTAGAACAGCAAGAAATTAGTTACTATGGTCAGCAAAAAACCATTTGCTAAGTTTATTAAGATTTTTGTGTTGCCAACAAAAAACATTTCGTTGATGAAACAAAAAATTTCGTAGACAATTTTTCTTGCTGTGATCATGTAATAGCAATATTTTTTTTCCCGCGCATGCTAACACAAACACTTCAATGGAAAAATTCACGCAGAAGATTATTTCAAACGTCATTAATAATGTATTATCTCCATCGATTGCTCAAAACCTGTCAATCTCGCTAATATGTGTGATGTATAAATTATCAACTAAATTCTGTCTATTTCTTTTCGCGTGTGGAAATGCAGTCGCAACTGATAAACAGCGAAGAAGCGCGGAAGAGAAATTACAGTAATTTCGTGCCGCACAAAGATATCGGTTTATAATATTTCAAACACACAGATTTTTTTTTATCAACGGGCGCGAACTTACATCTGCTACACTACCAGACGAAAAATAAGAGAAGACGAGAGGTGAAAAAAAAAAAAAAAGAGAAATAGATAAGAGATTTTCGAGCGAGTTTAACTCGGGCTCGCGCAATCCGAGAAAACTCGATGGCTGTGTGTTATCTCACGCCACACACGAGCGTCGAGAGCGTCGTGTGTGAAGAAACGAGATTTTTCCATTATTCATCAGAAGCCGGCCGTCACGTCACGATTGATTTCTTGTTGATTTCTTGCGCGACTCGCTATTAGGAATCAATTGGGTCTCGTAACCGATCTTACACGTGGATCATTGATAAAACGTCTCCTGACAGGTACTTGCCGACACGATCGATATATTATCATCGAGAAGAGACATTTCCTTCGAGTCGAGATCAATAGTTACGCTTACACATATTTGTCGTGTATTTGTCATTTGTTCGATTCGTTCAATTAGACAATGTTATCCAATTTGTGTTTAAATAGCGACATATATAAAAATTCGTAATGGTACGTAGTTTAATATTGATAATTAAATATTTGCGCGGTTGGAAAGTGCTATGAGTGGCAAATGAAGGGGAATCGGACGCGAGTGTTGAACTTCCGTTAAGCACAGCAAGATTCAGGGGAATCGCGCATCGCGAGACGATCTGAAATATGGCCGGCCCGACACCCGAGACCCTCGAAGAAACGATCGTGTTGCGACTTAACGAAGAAAGCGAGCATTCAACCTCCGTTGAGCAGCGTTTCTTCAGCCGTTGGAGACGTTGCGTTCGGCCCATAAAAAGCGGCCCGTGGAAGCGCCGATCGTTTCGCTTCCTAAGTGTAACGTTTGCGAGATGGCTCTAATTGGTGTTCGAGGCTGATGAGCGCGTATGCGAGACGCACAGAATTTCCAATACGTCTCTCTCGCTTCCTCTTTTTCTCCTTCTCGTGAAATTCGCTCGTCCAGATGATTTCTGCGACGCGTAAAAACAATTCCGAAAGTATCGCACGATTATGGAGTGGAAAATTATAAGGAGCGAAGTATCATTTTTCAAACATAAAAGTTTGGAGATTTTTTTACCGAGTCTCTTGCACAGAGAGGGGAGGAATTGTTGTTTTCACTGTTTCATTAAATTACACTTGATGCTCACATGTGTGTGTGTGTGTGTGTGTGTGTACAAAAAAACCAACGCGAGAGAGGAGGTATTACTCTCTTAAAATATTAATTTTTTCTTACACCCAGTCTTCTTATTAGCAGAGATAAATCATATGCATGTTGCTTTTTTAAGACCGTTTTAATATTAAAATTCGCGAATGAAAATGCCGTGCATCCCTGCAACGTGGCTGCCCCCTCGTTACCAGCAATATGGCCCCCTTTTTAGTGAAAGCCACCCCAAATCGCGAGCGAGGCCAGACCAGTCCAGGCTGCTATAAATCTCGGAAGTTTTAATGCCTTGCAGCCTGCACGGCTATCCCTTCTCGTCACCCCCTCTCCGCTCTTCTTCTGCACGTCGGACCCCACCTTTCCGCCACCCTTACGTCCGTATTTGCATACGCGCATAATAGCGAGCGCGGCGCGCGGCCTACCCTTTACTATTAATTTTATAAAATCGCTCGGGCCATTGCCGGTCGCGTCCCTTCTGCCTTATTTAAATAACGGATTTTCGAAATCTCGTTTTCGGGGAGATCCAGGAGAGAACAGGGGACGTATCGCATATCCGCGCACGTGCGCACTCAAGGGATTTCAAATTATACAGCTTTTGTGTAAACGGAGACATTGTGCGTCGAATGTGTATAAATTTACATAATTAAAATTTTTAATTAATGTTTCATGTTTCCCTCTCGATATGTTTTTAATGTTACAACAATTGTGTGTGACAGACGCCTTAAACATTTAAGACAAACGTACGTTAAAAATTATTCTTAAAGTGTGTTATCTTATATTATTTCTAAGAAAAAATAAAATCTAATTGCAATTTTTTGATTTGGAAAATATCAATTTAAAAGCTGAAAAATATCTTGAGGAACATTTACGTGACTCAAACGTTCTGTTTGTCGTTGCGTGTCGCGTACGAGTCAACATCCATCGATTAATTACTCGGCACCCACTCGTTAATTAGCCTTAAAACCTCCCGCCGGAGGTAGAGCCTCGACTCGTGACGATTAAGTCGAGATGACTCCGACGTTGTTCCCACATCCAGCGAAAGAAGATTCACCATTAAGACACGCTAGTCGCTCGCTGGCTGAACAAATAGCAGCCATGAGAAAGAGAGAGAGAAAGACTCATTAGCAAATTTAATTCCATCGAGATTCAGTGCGCGCTTTATTGAAACTTAAATTAAGATCCAACCGATTCTAACATTGTTTTAATAAAAGTAGCAAAACAAAACAATCTTGAATTGACATGTACCGACATCGCGGAAGAAAAAGTTCAACTATTATCTCATCTATTATTATCGACGAAACAGTTGACGAGCTTCCAACGAACTTCAAAAGTTACGAGCTCTATAAAACGGAGTCGTTCGTCAGTCAATTTACGATCTTATTTTCTTTTTTTTTTTGTAATTTTTTTAAGAAACAAGTTTTTGCAATTATGCAATGTTTATCTGTTTGTCGAATGTGGGAGAAGCAATGAAGAAGAGAAAGAGAGAGAGAGAGAAAAAACAAAGAAGCCGAGGGAAACCGGCGTAAAATCGCACATTTCAGCCTGCTCGCGCCTATTAAGACGTTTTAGCGCGGTCGACGAGGTCTCTCCTTTAAAGGCCCAAAAGTCCCCGCACCGTCGCCGCGCCGGTTCTACTTAGAGCCGATGGCGGCTTAACTACCGTAATCGTATCCAGGTCTAAATAGTCGGAGTTACGCTAAGTAGCCCTAACCAGATTAGTGAGTCGTTGCGTGCTCTATTTTTAACAGCGCGCGCGCACGACGCACACAGACGCGGCCGAGGCGTGTTTTACGCGCTCGTAGCCGGGCGGAACGAGGTGCCGATGAACGGGAAAACGAAGACAGCCGAGAGAGACAACGTAGCGCTTTATCTTAATCCTCGTAAATGGAGCGTACCCCCTCAGCAAGCTCCTCCCCGCTCCGATTCCTCCTGCCGACCGGCCGCCGTCGCGCGATTTCGCCACTCCAATATCTCACTGGTTTTCTTTCGTCTGGGAAGAATTTCTGGGTGGGACGCGGAGAGAAACGACAGAAGAAACGATCTATTACGCATTTGATCTTAGAAGTGATCTTTGTGAAGTGGTCTTTTTGTGGCTAGCAATTTTCGTGTATAAGCCAAACATCGTTTGGCGAAACGCGAGTTCTCCCGGACGCGAGAGTTTTCGTTCTCTTCCCCTCTCGTCTCGTCGATTCTTTCGACGCGGCACGAAGTCCAAATATTAGAAGCAAACATCCTTCCGTCCGGCGACGAGGGCCGAATTTATTTACATGATGCTCGACCATTAAACGCCATCCACTTGTCTCGCGACCGTGGACGGCCCGAGGCTCGAGAGAGAGAGAGAGAGGAGAATGAGGAGCGCGCGGAGGCGACGGGAGGGAGAGAGCAGAGGAATTTTATTTCCGCTCGCATTAATTTCAACGACGCAGAAGACGCGGTTGCCACAAGGCGCGGCTTGAAATTACGAATATTATGACTTCAACCAGTTCTCAGAATTCTATGTTTTTCATTCTTTAATCTCGGTCCTCTCGTGTTTCACACCATATCTTATGAACACACTCGCCCTCTCCCTCTGTACCGCCCGTGTTCTCCCTATGTACTTCCATCCACGGACTTCTCAGTCCGGCAGAGAGCAAGGTAGAAAGACGTGCGAAAGAGTGCAGAAGCTGTGCCACAGTAATCCTCATACAACAGAAAGTATTAAAAAGACACAGTCCCCTCCCCCTTCCCACACGAGGAGCCCGCGCTTAAGCTCAGTTACTGATGCTGACAAGAGTGCGATGTCGAGTTTTTGCTTTTATAACGTGTCGAAGGTTTTTTATAGAATTGCATACGTACGCGAGCACATAATTATAATTATTATTATACATAATATTATAATTAACATTATACATTGATTTGAAGCAAAATCTTTAATAAGCGTTCGAGGGCTTGAAATTTTATTGTTAAAAGTTGATGAGAAATTATAATGTCAATTAATTTAAACTCTAATAGAGATAAAATTCTACTATTTGATGTTTTGTATTATCATAATAATAATTATTATAATAAGTGTAGACATGTAATTACGCTATTGGGAGGGGGAGGAAGGTATTTTAAAGAGTTTGGTGACATCAATGCGATAGGTTTGCCGTTCGAGAGACGCGTCCCGAGCACCTGGATCTTCGTGTTGTCACGTAGACGAGCGATTCTCGCGACGTAAGTCGCGCTGGTATTATTCGGTGACGAGCAACGGGTCGGTTTCCGGTCGTTCATCCCGCCACGATAGACGATTAATATACATTTTAAGCCGTCGGTGGCGAATTTGAATAATCTCTCCTGCTATTCCGCAGCAGGCACTCCAGAAGCCGCGAGAGGAGGCCCCTCTCTCTCTCCAATGTCCGCCGGGGCCTGGCAACATTACGTTCGAGTGTTTGACGAACGAACGCGTTACGTCGCCGACTTTTTTGTTTCCTCCTTCTGGCATCGGCATCAGCGTCGAGCTATGTCGAGTGGTAGCCCGCTCTCACGGACCAGACCGCTGTCTCTCGCAACTCGACTCATCCCAACCCGTTCCCGACTCGACTCATCCCATTCGATGCGTTCCCTTCCTTCATGTAGGTTAAGATAGGGAAGGAGGAGAGGGACTTATCAGGTTTACATTTCGCTCTCTCGAGATATCCACGTGGAAATCAATTGTCAGAATTGAAATAAAGCGCGGAATATTTTATTTCTACTCAAATTTTTTAATTTTTATATTTTACAATACGCGCATTGTAGTTTTTTTTTTTTTTTTCATTGTACACCATTGGTCACGCTTGCAAAAGCATTTGTAATTTTAAATGCTTTGAAAGAAAAACAACAATTACGACCTGCTTAAGCCGCGTCCGCGCGCCACGGAACGACAGTAATTGCACATGTCTTAATTACCGTGAGATGCTCGCATTCCGCAGTTTCTTTTTTCTCGATTACCGCGCCGCAGATACGCAAGTGCCGATGCGTGCGCATGTGTTCTCATTAGCAAGTGATTTGTAAGCAGTTTAACAATTACGCAAGACGAGACTCCTCAATCGGCGTTATGACACACGCACAATAGGCGAGAGAGTTCGTGGTAGGCGTTTTGTCGAAGATATCGCGCTCGCGTAAGCTCGCGATTAATAACGGACATTTAATAAACATGAGATTTGTTGTCCCGTAACACTTATTCAGATCTCTTAGAGTGCGCTTATCGCGCGAGAGAAAAAAAAAACTAGAGTAGAATTCGAACATTTCTCCGAATGGTATGTCATTGTTTTCAGTCTTTATCTCGTAGTCTACTTTTGGTATCTTTTATTTAGACCCGGAATTTCAAGTATTTAGGTCAACGACTAGGGAAACTTTTTTTTTTTTTTTATATGAGGGAACAACGCGAACGAAAAACAGATTTACGAGAGACAAAAAAGCAAAATTATATAAATGTGTGCGCGCATGTGTGGACACACACACACACACACACATATAGGGGATGAAAATTGTTTATCTGCAGATCCGTTTTCGTCGAAAATTAGATTTTGCGATAATTACATCGCTTGTTCATAGCGAAGATGCATTTTATGTCCGAGCCGGACTATTAGAGGGTGACACAAAGAAGCGAGCCGCGCAAAATTCGATTCTCAGCGAGATCGTTTGGTTCCCGGACGAGCCCGCGCGCGCGCGCGCATACAACACACGGGGGACAACAGAGGCGGCCGTACGTAGATAAAGGTTTTCGTTCACGGTCGATCGCGAGCACTGCGATTCGACGATTCGGTCGCACGTGTATATGTGCGGCGTGCACGTACAGAGAGGGTGATAATGTATTCAAGGTCCGCCCCGTGAGTTGCGTGGTGGGGTGAAACGGGGCGGCCCGCGCGCTATAGGTACTGTAACAGATGTTAATTATCCCTTCTGTATAGCCGGCGAAAAAAGGAGCTCGCTCGCTCGCGCGCAGCTCCTTCCTCGCGGGCAAGCTCGGACATATCGTCCGATCGTACACGCTGCGCATCCCCGCTCGTCCGGCAGCGCGTGTGTTCTCTCGCGGCTACGCCTAGCGCGCTCGCGCCAATCGGAGGGCGCGCTCGACTTCGACCGACCCTACTGCCGATTATTCGCACGAATCTTTCTGCTTAAATCTGCAGATCCGTTGATGCGCCGATGCGCCGATGGAATAACAACAGGCCGGGAAGAATATACACATTGCGATGGAACTTTATTGCAATCGCGTCACATGTGCATGTACTTGGAGCGATCGCCAGAAGTTTTCTCGTTAAATCCGCTATTTAAGCTGTAAAACCGATTATACGGCATATAAAGAGGCTGGAAACACAATCTCTTTGATAACGTAATTAGACGTTATTTTCCCGAATGAAATTTTTGTTGTTTGTATCGAAGTCGCATAAATGGAAGGTTCGAGAATTCTGAAATACTAAGAGGATTACACGTATTCGTGTACCGATCAGGATTCGCCAAGATTTACTGCTAAGAGCTCGGGTTCGCCAACGACGAACACGTGCACCATCCGAGATGACAGCGACTTCTCCATTGACACTGCGGACAGCGTCGGCCAGACGCGGTAGCAAACCGGGTTGATCTTTCGAGGACCGGTTGGAGTTACCGGTCTGAATGGCGGTCTGTAGTGTGCGCGCAGCACAATTTGCGCTTGATCGAGAAGGCAATAGAAAGCCCTCTCGTGCATCAAGCGCGATCGGCACGACAGGCTGGAATTACGGCGCGTGTCGCTGATTCCGCCGTGGCGGTTCGATAACCCTGAGTGATGGTGGCTCCTTTACTTAAAGGTTAATTATTTACGGCTTGGCTCATTAGTCCGTCGTGATCGGTAATTATCATCGAGGCCCCGGCTCCGCGACTTGCCTTATCACGCGATCGGTGAGCTTGAATATCGATGCGACACGCACACACACACACCGCCGCACGCGCGTTTTTATTTCGCGTAGTATTTCTCGATTTACACGAGAATTTTTTATCACATCACCGCGGGTGAAAGAGCGATAACAAACACGCTGTTTCTTCCGCGTGAACAACAGCGATCAAACACGTTATGTCGTTTAAAGAGAGACAAGACCGCGTGACGCGAACGAAAAAGTATATTGTCTACTCGACTTGCTCGTCGGCTTATCGGCTTTTGTTCGTCACGAAGTATTTCTCTGGGACAACGGTTCGGTATCGCTCCGGGGTCAAATCTCACATCCCCTTTCTAAAAAAAACCTGGCAAACGGCCGTACGAGCGACAATCGTAACCGATCGCGCAATGAACAACAACAACAACGACGACGACGATGACGAAGACGATGATGAGCGAGGCGGCAGAAGCTGTAGAAGAAGTCATTTTCCAACGGATTGAAATTCCATTCGGCCGTTTCTCATTGCGCGAGAGCCAAACCCGAAAGAAAGAGAGAGAGAGCCGAGTATGAGAGCCATGAAATGACAGTTAGTGCGCGAGTATAACACCGAGATAAACTCTTTCGATTGGTCGGGACGTTAATGCTTATCACGCCGTCTGCGCTCCACGTCCTTTTATTGTTCCTTTCTCATTACTCATTTTTTTTTCTTTTTATCTCCCTTCGTCGGTGATTCGTTCTCTCCTTCTCGCCTCCACGTGTCTCTCCTCGCTGCTGTCGCGCGCTCGTTCTCCTTCTTCTCTTCTCGCCCAATAACTGAGAAACGAATTGTCGTGCACTCGCGCGCGTTATCGCGCCAGCCCTGGTCGGTCGGTTTGCTCGAGACTTTAGCTCAGTGCGAGAGAACCGGCGCGCTCGTATATCACCGTAGCTTTTGTTACGGCGACGTGCCTTTGTTTTCGCCTCGTTTTCGCGATTCTCTTAAGCCGCGCTCCCTCCTCGAATCTAACACGAACTTTACAAACATCGTCGACGAGCGGTAACGTTGCCGACCAAGTCTCTCGAACGTCGTTCTCGGGAATAGGTTGTGATTTTATTGCGGTCGAATGCCTTCGTGACGAGTCAAAATACATATATTTTATCGCGCAAATTGTGATTCTCTTCTTCAATTTAAGTGCAACATACGTTCACTCGAGTTGTATACGCTCTATATGTGTATATTACCAGACGGGATTGCTTCTTTAGTTCTCGCTTTAGTCTGCGAAATATATGCGAATAGTAAAATCGTAAGTTCGTCGAATAATAGAATTTGAACTGAAACTACGTTGTGTTTTCTTTTTTTTTTTTCTGTTTCAGGATGCGGTGAGGAGCTGGCTGGTTCGCGAGGTTCGTCATGTCCGCCGTAACCAGCCCGTATGGCCCCGGTAAGATTCATACGTTTTAGAGAGCTTTGAAACTATAAGGGATTTTACTTTAGAATTTCTCTCGGCGCCAAAAACGTAAATATCTCATGGCAAAGTGACACGCGCATGCGTTACATAATAAATTTGTATACTTAAATTACATTAGTGCGTTTGCGTAACAGCTGCAACTACTACGAATACTTTTGATTCACGCGCGTGGAATGTTTTGAGGCGGGAAATGATAGGCCTACCCCATAACTATACAATACGTATTGTTATGGCCGACGTATCTCCGCAATTGTGCTAAGAATTAATCCTACGCGCGGATCAAAGCGATCGTTTCTGGCGCGTCCGTGAGAGTGAAAGCGGAGAGTTGGTCGCGTCGCGTCGCGTCGCGAGAGAGACACACGTGCGACATTATAACTTCATGAAACTATCGGCTACGCGCCACCGACATTCCGAGAACGGTGCGCTTATATTAAAGCGCGCGTTCGAGTTCGCGGGATTGTAATTGATGCTAAAAGTTGATATCTATTAACTGCGATATGAGAAACGGGCCATCGCCTTGAAACGCTGCTGGTAAATTTGTTACACGGAATTAGTGACTATTGTCGCCTCTACCTTCTCAAGGAAAATATTGAGAGACGATTTCGCGCGCGCGCGGATTGTTCTTCGTACGTAAACGGTGATTTGGTAACTCGAGAGTTTTGCAAAGAATAAGTTGCAGTTTTCTTCAGTGATAAAAACAGTTTGGGGAAGAAAATCGACTTGCTTCGTTTGCGCGCAGATGTCATTAATATCGAACGGTCGAGAAATCGAACCGGTAGGCTTAACCGAGCGGCTTATGCCGAGCGCTTATCCGCGAACGAAGACGGCGATCGAATAAATTCCGTCTTCCGTCAGCGGAGATGCTTTCCGACTCGGTCTACAACTACGCGACGACCCGACGGGGCGCCGCCGCTGATCAGGACAGCGACTCCCAGTACGAGGCGCAGGCCCAGTTGCAGATCACCAGCAGTATCCAGAGCAAGCCGCGGAACAAGCGGAAAAACTTCAAGCCCATAAGCAGCCGGATGGCGGAGGTATCGGACGAATCCGAGAGGGACGACGACGAACCGGAGATCGTGGAGGAGAGCGAGATTCTCGAGTACGAGAGGAAGACGATGCTGCTGCCGGCCGAGGAGAGATCGAAGCAGAGGTTAAACAACAACGAGGTCAGTCCGATAGACCTCTCGGTCAGCACCAGGCCGCCGTCCTCCGAGGCTGACGACGATAGCGGCGATTCTCTCAGGCATAAGTTCATCCTCGAACAGCTGAGGTCGCAGAAGTTGTATTCTCCTGGTACCGAGGTAGGTTCGAAGTCGATCGAGATGATTACGAAGTTTTATTTCGTTTCTATTGTAAATTATTTACTACACACATTACATGCATTTACATCGTTTTCTTCTTTACCTCGTACTTTTTTATCGATCACGCAAAAATAATTTCTCGAGCACAACTTTATCGCGATTAAATTAATTTCGATGGTTTAATTATATTTCGTGTCTAAGGATGTTCAGGCGAGAAGTCCGAACTCCGATTCGTCGGAAAGAAGCGGGAGCGGCGTTCTCGACGCGGAGTCGTCACGTCTGGACGATCAGGACACCCAGTTCGAGGATGACCGGGGCAACGACGTCGACGGCGAGGTCGAGGTCGAGCGAAAGCCCTTCGAAGGCATGAGGGAGTACGCCGAGTCAACGATGCAGGAACTTCTGGCGATCTACGGGCTGGCAGGAGGCGAACTGGCGAAGTCGGTCAGCAGGCAACTGCCGCCCACGTTCCTCAATCCGAATGCTGGTCAGCAAGCTCAAGGTGAGTGTTGCACATTCCAAATTCGACGATTGTTGGCGAGTTTGATCCCCGATCGAAACAACTTGCACAACAGTCATGTAAAGTTTTCGCTACGTAAAAAGTCAGATGACTGATCAATTTTAACTATATTAGATATTTTAAACCATTGCGATATGTCATTTAAAAAATCGAATTGTTACGATTTTCAAACTGACTGTCAAAGTCGTTCTTTCAACTTGTCAAAGTAATCGAGACAATTTTCTCGAGAGTTTATTTTTTTTTGTCTAATAATTTCGTCTAGTAAAGTCCGCCCGTATTAGCATCCGACGAAATAGTCAGGCAAATCAAAACACGCGGATTGGTTGGCATTAAATTCGGACTCGGCGGCAGACTTGATCGTTGGCTCCAACTGGTTGACGTCCGCGATCAAATTTGGCCGAGGATCAATTCTGTGCCTCGCTTCGGCCTGTTGCTAGATTTATCGATCGACGAAATTCCTACGTATTTTATGCTGATTCGCTTTGCCTCGTCAAGTCGCACGAAAAATAGCAAAGTAGTTTAATATCTCCGGACGTTTATTTATTTTATTTTCCCGGCGATTCATCGACAACGAATCGTTCATTGCTCGTCTGGTAGCCGCGATGGTCGCTCGATATGAATTAGAAGCCTCTGCCGAGCACAACGACGGCGGCTGCAGCGACGGCTGTGGCGGCGGCGGCGGCGGCGATGGTTACGTCAGCCCGGCATCGCGATAAACGAATGCACTTCTCGAGCGATACGTGCACGGACGACGTACGGCGGGGGCTCGTTCGAGAGCACCGCGGCTTTCAGCCGGGACTGTACGTGCACCAGAACAGAATGTGGCACTTACATATTGCCGGTGCATCGCATATGTGCGCACGTGAATATGTGATGGCTCTCTCGCAAGATGGCCGACTTATAACTCATAAAGTCGGCCGGTCCCGGCTGTGCGCTAAGCGTCGACCGCCCGACCCCGCGATCGATGGATGCCTTCGAGATCAGCCAGCGTCATCGTTTCCCGTTGCGACCGATGCGTGGGTTGACGCTCTCGAGAAATTCCCCGCGGTCCGGAATTCTCGAGCCGCGTGTTCGCGCGCGTTTCTTTCCTCATTAGCACATTTGGCGCGAATTGCGCGTTTGTCGAAAGCAGTGAGTTTTTTTGGTTTTTTTTTTTTTTTTATCGATCAAATATGTCTGAATAAAAGTGTGAATCTCGAACACTGACTCGATTACGACGAATCATGAATTGGTTTTTATTTAATATGCATATGTTATTTACAGTTTTAATTCAGATATATGACGGAGTTAGAACATGTCCGAACGTGTGAGTTTTAATCAAATGAATAATTTATGTATGCAAATGCGTCTAGATAAAATAACTATTTACAAGTTGTTTCAACATGTCACGTCACATATACAAACACTATTATTTCACAAAAATAACAATATTATTATATTGAACGAAGGTTCCGAAAGAAAGAGAATATTTCTCGCCTTTTCACTCGCATTGTTTCTGCGTCGTGTTTCCCAACTGGTCGCCACCTACGTACAGGTGACGAAGAACAAAAGCCGTGTCTGTTGAAGTGCCTGATGTATCGTCGCGATTAATACAACAACAAAAAAATCATAATTTAAAAATCATGTAAAAGAGCTTAAAGCGGTAACGCCGTGACAATGACGTTAGATGACAGCAAAAAAAAAAAAAAGAACGACACTCAGACAAACGTCATTCGCCTCTGTGAATCTCTCTTCAACAATCTTACAAATAAATATGTCTGTTCCTCTTTGAGCGTGTATCATCGTTTCACGTCAATAGAGTAGAGAAATCGCATTCCGTACATATATATCTAACATCTGGAAACACCCGTGACGTCATAATACTTATTGTTTCGTTTTTTTTTTACCGACTAAAAATTAATTAACGTTTACAATCTGTATAATATCTGTTTTTCAACGTATTTCACGGACAACTCTCACAATTATTATCCATCCGTCCACTTAATCGCTCCATTTTATGGCGCCGCGATATTAAAGCGATACAGAGAAAAGAGTGTGTACCAGTTGTTGTTCAATCGCCATGCTGAGCGAGCGGGGAGGGCGATAATCTGGGCGCGAAAAAAACCAGAAAACTCGCGCGGATGGAAGAGAGATGGACGACACACACCTCGAAAGGAAGGGGTTTGGTGGTTGAGAGGTGACGAGGGAGAAAGAGAGAAAGAAAGAGAGCGAAAGAGAAAGAGAGAGAGAGAGAGAGAGAGAGAGAGAGAGCGAGAGATACCATAGTGCCTCCGTGAACCCATTAATCATTCCGCCCGGATAAAAGGCACTAAGGATGAAAAGAGAAGACGGACAGTCGAACGGACAGCGGGCAGGCACGCAGCAGACACTGGAAGAAGCGGATGGAAGCGAGAGAAAGGGAGGAAATCTCCTCTCTTCTCTCTTTCTTTGAACCGCTTCCTATGCGCGAGAACGCGAGCGCGCAGGATCATTTTTTATTTTTGTCCTTTTCGAAATTCGTCGGACGCCTCGCCATTGTCAGGACTCGCGGAGGACTCTCTTTCGAGAGACAGAAAGAGAGAGAGAGACGGTACTCTTTTCACGGGGCCCTCGGGCATCGTCCCGTCGCACGGGGCCAGATTCATTAACTGATAGCACACACGATTCCTCCGGCTCGATTACGTTTTTTAACGATATCCGTCCGCAGAGCGCCGCGTTGGAAGAATGATCGTCGAATGCCACCCGTCGGGCGAGAAAATCCGCTTCGTCCTCGAAATCGGCTCGCTCGGCCATATCGACAGACAGGACTATCTTTTTCTCTCTATGTATAGGCTCTCTAATTTAGCAAAGCCTTAAGAAATAATCGACGTTGCACATCGCATGATTATCCGCTCCCGAGGAGATGCACACGTGTTCGGGGGGAGGAAAAAAGAAAAAGAGTTTCTAGTTCTACTCTCGAGATATCTTCTTGATCCAGTTGTTTCCTGATTTCTATCGCGGCGCGTTACAAAACCGCCGGTGAAAAATATATCGAGCGCGTGTCTTTAAAGAAAACCTTTCGACAAAAAAAAAAAGTTCTCTCGTTACGAGAAAAAAAAAGCGAGACCTTTTCTTCCGACTGCATATATCGGAAGAAGAAGAAGAAGAAGGAAGAACAGCCGCTGCGCGGACCCCTTCGTTAAGAGATGCCGGGATTCAAAAAGCCAGCTAACTCGACCGCTATTCAACGAATCTGTCGTATCTGCTGGTCGGGTTTAATTCGAGACGTCGGTAGCGAGGTAAGGAACGGGGGAATTGGCGTATTAAGAAGAGGGGGGAACGGCGGGAAGGAGAGTCTGGATCAGCCTGGTTACGCCGAGCTTTTATGTCTCAGAGCGCGTACCTCGCTCGGGCACGTATGAGTTAGGTATGACGATCTTTATTCGAGGACGAATCGTTGCGAGATCGAAATCGGAGCTTCCTCCTCGAACGGGAACAAAGACGCGAAGCGTTGAGCATTTCAGGTGTTCGGCCAACTGCTGTGTCGGAGACATACAGAGAGAGAGAGATTTTTCTACGAAATTTATGCAAGTAGAAAACCAACTGAGAAAACACAACTGAGAAAAAGAAATAATATAAAAATTGTTCGAGAAAAATTGTCAAAAGATCGCGCTTTTTGTCTTTTAATTTTGCTTTTTTTTTTTTTTTTTTTTTTTTTTTTTTTTTTTTTATCTCATTAAATTTTCATGACAATACATGAAATGCAAATTTCGACCGAGATTATTATAGTCTGTCGTGCGCACGTATATACACAAAATAGGAGAAAAGAAAAGCGTGGACGGAGATCGGCGAAGATCTTGCGAGACGTTGATCAGCGCGTTGGATTCCCTCGGTACGACGAGATCGTGAAACGTTTTATGAAAGCTTTTATGAAAGGCTTTACGAGCCACGGACCGAACTGGGGCCCGGAGAGTTTCGCTTCTGCTACACACGTGCAGCCACGGCGACGAACCCCCCTCCCCCCTCGAAGCCTCGCGGGGTCTTATGCACCGCTCGTCCTCTTCCTTCCTCTCTTTATCTTTCCCTCTTCGCGCGTCTTTGCGCAACGAGCCGAGTTTTCTCTATCGATCCTCGAGAGTGCCTCGTTTTTCATCATCATCATATCCATCGTTGATACCTCGTTTCTCGCTCGATCGCGTCTTTCTCGTCGCTTTTTCTCCTCCTTTTTTTTTTTCGCGCTCTTGTTCTCCTCCGGCGTGTTTCATTGCCGATATTTCTGCCCGATGAAGTTTTTCACGACGTTGTTCGACGAAACGTGTTTGGGATTCACGTTCGCGAGGACACCGAGGAATGTTGATGTTATAAAAGAAAACAAACGGAATTTTTCCATTTATGATCAATTTTATCAGAGCCGCGCGTTTTTCAACTGCCATTCGTATGATTGTCGTCGTCGTCGTCGTCGTACACGCGGCGTTGATGTCCGCTTCCGGGTCAATTGGATCTCCTCAGCTTTTTTGTTCTCCAATTAAGTTCTGAGTCAGAGAGCGGCAGGAGGGGGACGGACGG
The DNA here is from genome assembly GCA_014825475.1 of Pseudomyrmex flavicornis. Classification (NCBI taxonomy): domain Eukaryota; kingdom Metazoa; phylum Arthropoda; class Insecta; order Hymenoptera; family Formicidae; genus Pseudomyrmex; species Pseudomyrmex flavicornis. The sequence continues at coordinate 63,084 of QVNW01002069.1, forward strand.
TAAAGTTCTATTGACGTTGGACGCGGTACAGTCTTTGCAGTTGACTGCGTTCTCTCGACGATTTTACGTACTTCAAAACTTGTCGTTTTTTTTGTTTTGTTCTCACATCATCATTGACATCACGATGGAAATCGTTAACGAGCTTGTCTGCGTCACGAGGCGATTATTTACAAAGATCGGAGAATTTTTCTCCGTCGTTTATAAATTGACGTATCGATGAACTTTAACACGTAGACCCTCGGGGAGTAAGAAAGAAGGAATTAGATAGAACGGTAATCAAGTTAAGCCGTCGATTATGAACAGTTATTATCCGCGAAAGAGTGGATGTTTTTGCGAAATCATCTTGTATCATCGCCGACGAGGCGATTCTTCGGAGAAGATTAATACGGGAATTTCCGTAATGGAATTTAAAAACGATTTGCGCGGACGAAATCTAAAGGAAAGAAAAAAAAAAAACGATTTCCTCTTTCGGGCAAAGAAGAAATTGATTTAAAATTGTAAAACGAAATGTGCAGTTTCATCGTACTGCGGAATTAACTGCTGTGAAACCGAACGAGAAGTAAACAAAAAGCGGATCGAGATATTACACATAATGCCGTGAAATCATTCCCCTCATTCTCGTTTATTCCACACACGCGAAGCGTTTCTCCTCAATCTTTTTTTCCTCCACTCCTCCGCGGCATCTTGTTTATTTTGCCCGTCAGCTCGCTGACACTTGGACATTCGTTTAAATTTAGAATTCAATAGGTTCCTTTTACCGACCGTACACTTTCGTGCCTTAACGGAATCCCCGCTCGTCCAAGATTATTTGTTTAATTCCAGCTCTACGTCGATCTCTCGTCGTTTCCCGGTCCTGCGTTTCTCGTTCCCGTCCGACGACTGTCAACCCGGAACACGCTTCTTCTCTGCTCCTTGTCCCATTGCCGTTTAACGCGTAACTATCTCGAGTGCATGCCTTCTCTCTCTCTTTCTTTCTCTTCCCTTCCTACGTTTGCTCTCTCTTTCTCCGGGCAAACAGATGACAAACACAATAAAACGCCACGCTTTTCAACGGTATCCTAATTATATATCATTTTCTTTATCTCCGGTTCAAGAAATTATTTGTACCGTTTTATATCGCGACAAACAATCCACCAGTTGTGTACGTGCTCCTTAGACTCGTAACGTGGTGATTCTTTGTAAGATTTGTTTGTATCGCATACAAATCATATACAAATCGATTTTGTTTACAACGACGATTCTCACTTTCAGACGCGTTTCTTTTTTTTTTTTTTTTTGTTCAGCCTATTCACTTGTGCGTGAAATTACGATGCGAGAAATGTTGCGGATATAAGTGCACCGATCGCTTTATTACTTTATTTCGACATGCATCCACTTACACCGTGCTGGCGAGGTGCGAGTTTTACGGCCGTCCCCCTTTGTACCGTCCTCGCCGACGCAACGCCGGCGACAAGTAGTTCTCATCGAATCAATGGATCCGGATCCGGTGAAACGTTTCTCTCGCAGTATCTCTCTCGCGAGAATAATTTTATTTTTCACGAATACCGGTTTCGCGTAGATTATCCTCCGTCATGTCCTGCTTGAGAGAAATTCCGCGTATTTGTGAAAATACGCGGTTTTCTTTTACGGCCTTTGTGATTTCAAGTTTTCACTTTATTCGACGACATCTCTCTCCATGGAAGAGAAAAATTTCAATCATGCGCAACTGTCAATTTTATTCAAAAAACTAAATAATATGCTTCAGATAATTTTAGAAACTTTTTGTACTTTGAGAGAAATCACTGTAAAAAAAAAAGTGTTTTATTCATATGTTTAAATTTCATTCTCATAATTGACAGCGCGATATTCGATTGCTCTGACTGAGTAGAAACACACTCGACTCACACAGTTTCCAAGAATTCTTTAAGATCATCGATTAGTATGTCGAGATTCTCTCTCGTGGATGACGAGAAGAAGATTTCTTTATCTCGCTCTCTCGCTCGCGGCGGTTCTTTTCTCTCCTCGCTTCGCGGTGTCGATAATCGAATGAAAAAGGCGACCTTCCATTAGCATTTCCACGGGGACTTCGCAAGCACGATTAATTTTTCAAACGATCCCACCTCCGTTTCGTTGATACGAGCGCCGAGATAGGCAGAGCGAGAAAAAAAGAGAAAGAGAGAGAGGGACAGAGATGTGGCCGAGAAGGCCCATTAGGCCTTCACGGGCGCTGAGATCCCGTGGGCCCCTTGTCAGTCTCCGAAAACCAGAAAGTCAGCTTGTCAAATTAATCACGGATGACCAATCCATCAGGAGGCATTCCTAGCCGAGGAGGATCTCCTTCGTCGTTGTCGTCCTCTCCTCCCTCACGACCAGTTACCTCGCGGTGTTAGTTTCTTCACCCAAACCCTTTCGTAAACTTGTCCTCGTTCGAGAAATTAAAACGCAAAAAAAACAAAAAAAACACTTTCAAATACAAGTTTCAAAAAACATTATTCAAATCATTCGAATGACGTTCCGGATTGTCCAGAGATCGAGAATGTGTTACAAAGGAAGCGAAAGTATATAGAGTGTCTGTGAAGAAACTGTGAACGGGAATGTGTTCGAGGACATATGAGGGCGTTGATAACTCTTCACACCCCTCGCGCGATGCTCTGATTTCGAAGTATCTTGAGTGCAGTCTTGCTTGAAAAGACTGTGTGACGGACAAACGAGAGAATATCTCGTGGGAGTATGCGGTTAGCCGAAAACACATGGCCGGTACAGTCCGGAAAGAAATGCGACCCGCACCGCGAGAGAGAGAGAGAGAGAGAGAGAGAGAGAGAGATAAAGATCATCGCGCCAAGTATTTATCGCAGCCAATTGCCAAATTAAACGTTCCACGAGTTTGACTTTGGAATCTGAGCGAACGCGATTGGATCGTTTATATTTAAATCAATGTCTTCCCGTTTTTATTGTCGTCGCGTTATTCTTTTAATAGCCTTGAATCGGTCGTATCCATTATTTTTCGTCGTATCCTCTATTTATTTCGATGTGATTAAATTCGTCATTGCCTTTCTCGAAACACAATGCGTTTGTTTTTTTTTTAATCTCACACGAGAGAGAATACAATTACACAATGTGCACAATCAGTAAAAAGCGCGCGTATTCTACAAATAAATCATAAAATTTGTGCTTTCGACACGACGTTCATCAGAAAAATCCGTAAACGTCACGAGCAAAATATTGCCGACTTGCATGTGAAGGGCTTGCGTAGAAAAATCGCGCTGCTTCGGGGCAACATTGCCAAATAAAGGGTTAAGGGCCATGCCGAATCTCGGGAGCCTTTTATCCGGACCTGATGCGCTGGATGATGCAGGGGAGAGAAAAGACCCGCGAGAACCAGTTTGTCCAAAACCTAATACGGTGCGCCCGTGGCATCGGCGATCTTAATGAACTTCTGCCTCTCTCTCTCTTTCTCTCCTTTTCTTTGTTGCTCCCTCGTGTTCTCTGCCCTTATCTTTTCCTTCCGCTCTTCGGAATTCGTCGGTCCCGGATTTTCCGCGGGGATTGCACGTCTCGCGTCAGATACGTCATGATAAAGGACAAACAATGTAACGGTTTAGATCGGAAGCGAGAAATCATTGAGGAAGTTCCAATTAAATTACAACGGGTATAGAAACATCAATTACGCGAGACACGTCCTACTTTGGTGACGCGGAGAAGAAAAATCATCGTGATCTTCACTTACAAGCGAGAGTCTTCGTCGTGTGCAAACATAGCGGAGAGCGTTGCCGACAGCTCTCGTGGAACTCGCGCGTACGGTTTATGAAAACATTCTCTCTCGCGGAGAATTTTCGTAATGACGTTCGTAATGAAAGGAGGCGGAAGGCGGGAAGACAAAAGCTCGCGCGCGCGGGAGATATTGTAAGGCTGGCCTGATTTTAATATTCAAATTCTGCGGTGAAACCGCGTCGGACGCGGGCAAGAGTGATCGAGGGAGCGACGAGGATGAGACGTGAAAGAGAGAGAGAGAGAGAGAGATAACCGATTCTCGAACTCATAAATTTTAAATTATGTCAAGCAAAAAGAAAAGACGCGCGATGGGACCCGACCTCGAGTAAAATAAGAGAAATGCGCGGAGTATCTACTCCTTTCGCTCCACCCTGTTGTTCCCTGTGATCTTGCTTGAAAAGAAGACAGAGAGAGAGAGAGAGAGACATAAACTCTCCAAGAACATCCACTTTATGCGAATAAAAGCGGAAAAAAATTATTTTTACATGTTTCTCTTTTTTTTTCTATTTTTTTATTTTTAAAAACTGTGCTTATGCGAACGAAAAAACATAATAAATATGTTGGTTTAAGCTCGAAACATCATCGAGCAACGAAACACCGATGCATCACAATACGATTAATGCCGGACTGATTTGCATATATGTTGAACAATCAGTGAAGATATTTCCCTCTTCTCTCATCCGTCCAAACGAGAGAGAAAATCGTAAACTCGGAGCCCCGGCAAAAACGGCGAGACTAAAGGCCACTGTCAGGGAATTATTAGGGTTTCTACGTCGTAAGGCCCCGCTGGCAGTAGACGGCCGGCCGAGTGGAGGGGGAGAAGGGCGCTCGTTGCCTCGACACGTTTTCCATACGCGAAACCGCTTTATGGGGGTCGCTACGAAATTTCAGGGGGCCCCATTACCGCGCGTCGGGAGGAGCCCCGTCGAGTCGAATTTCCGGCATTAATTCGACATTATGCGATATTCAAATCTGTGCCGTGGAATTTTTTCAGTCTAACGAGATTCTGCCCCGCTTCCCCTTTCTTCTCCCGGATCCGACCTTTTCGTACCTTTCTCGATACATGAGTCTCGAGCTCGCTCCATTATAGAAAATTGCGAAATATCCCAGGGTGTCATTTTCTCTTTATTATTATGATAATTTTCCCGTTTCGGTCGTTCTCTCGTCACAAGACGCATCCCGTCTTTGTTTATCGATTGATATCAACTCCGAGATGCTCTTTGTTTCATTTTAAATACAAACCGCGTAAGAAGTTTGAAATTCTATTTGATGCAACATATGGATCGAATAATATGGATTGAATCTTTTCTGAAATATTTCGTTCTTGCTTCTTTCGTGTCGAGGATTTCTCCTCATCGCGTCGATGTAACTCTTGGTTGAATCGGGCGCGAATGAACAGCGACGGAGGCTGATCGCGCGAGGACCGCCGAGTAGCGCGCGCGCACGCGGCATTTCTTTGTTCGTGGCCAGTTTCATTTTTCGAGTATGGAGGATAATTAATCTTGGGTGGGCATAAAAGGGTTTTCGGGTTCGGCCACGAGAAAAAATGAGCGCAGCTCTGGCGTTCAGACGCGGCCAGTTGTTCGCTGGCCCTTTTTTCTTCCTCCTTTCCTCGCGCCTCTCTTCCCTCAGGCCGTCCACCCCCTTCCCGCTCGTCTTATGAACTTCTGCTCCCGCGCTTATTCTCTTTTCGTTCTATCTTAACATTTCTTCTTTTCGTTCTTTCTATTTGTCTTTCTTTCTT
>QVNW01002070.1:0-12135 GCA_014825475.1 Pseudomyrmex flavicornis
TCGACACTGAGTCCTACTTACTAATTTTGCTTGACAAACAGTATTTTTCTTACAGAAAAATGCTGCTTGTCACCTCTTTAACAAATTCGGATCGATTAAGCAATGACGCGTATCTTCTGTAATTGCTCGTAAGAAAGAGGATATCAGTATGTCTCACTCACACTAGTGGACACTGTGTTACACAGTGTCGTCTGTGTACGTAGTTGGAAAGCACTCGTTCTTTCTCACATTAATAGACACTGTGTTACACAATGTCGGCTGTGTCCCTTGCTGGAAAGCACCCAATGTGAATACATAGAATACATATCTTGTAAACAATACAATAATATTTTGATCGGAACTGAGAGCAAACCGATAGTATGAATCGGGCCTTGCAGTCGTTAAATATCGCGAAAGTGACGAACCATGGAGTCCTTATCTCACACCCATACATACACACACACGCGCACGCCATGCACATCCCGCATACTGCACACACTTTCCTACATGCACTTTAATCCACTTTCAAACATGTGTGCCCGCGCGAAGCTTATCTTCGTCACGTCCTTGACTCCTCCTCCTTGGTAGCGCTAAATGACGACGCCAAAAAAATGTTTAAATGTACATAACTTTGCGAAAAAAATCGTAGACCTCAGTTATCTCGCGTTGTTCTTGTCTCGGAAAGCCTCTTCAATCGAGACCTCACTCGACTTCTGAGGGATGTTAAGATTCGAGTATTTATTTCAAGTGTGAAAACCGTAAAAAGCAACTATTTTCACGATGTGCAGTTAGAAGCCATAAAAAAAGTCAAGACGTATGTTTATTAAAAAAAATGTTTGCGCATTTTCATAGTGTAATTTTATATTTATTAGTAATAGGCATGGACATAGGAATATAGGGATGCATATCGTCGCGGGGGGGAAGCCATTGAGAGGAGAGCGACGAGATAAACTGTGCCTAGTTTTTATTGGCTGTTATGTGACGCAAACGCATTGGCAAAGGAGGTTATAAACACGGAGTTGTAGAAGAAAAATAAAGTTTTTATATTAATAAACTGTTTTGTGAGTATAAAAAATGTGCAATCGTGTAAAAACAGATCCGAAATTTTCAAGATTGGAAAAAAAGTAGTAATCGAAATAATAATTAAAAACTAACATTTTACAGGTATGAAATTTTTATCATATTAAAAGTAATATATATTTTATTGTAAGTATGAATTGCTAAAACATTTTTTTTAGTTTTCTTAAAAATTTTTCTAAAATTCAAGCATTGTGATTAGATATTTTGGAAATAAATGCATAATTTATATCAACTACAGCTCGCATTTGCTTTGTCAACTTTGAGGAGAAATTCTTTGATAAAACATGTTCAATAACTTGACTTAAAGACAATGAAAAAATTGTTATTTATAAACTATAATATATAAAAATATAATGTATAAGAACTATAATTATATAAGAATAGGCCTTAGTATAAAGACCTTTAGAATGAACCTAAAGCGATACAATTGACCAATCACAATCGATTATTTTTCCGTAATTTGTCTGTGATTGGTCAATTTCTTAGGCCTGGTTTATACGAGCAATAACCGTTAACTTATGCCGGAACCGGTAAAGTTCAACTATAGGATTTCAATACTTCTGTTTATACGAAATTGACGAACAGAAGTATTACCGGTTCCGGCATAAGTTAACGATTATTGCTCGCATAAACCAGGCCTAAGAAAGATTTTCGAGAAACTATCGATACAAAGTATATATCGACTTTCCGAAGTTGAGTTGATGAAGTGCAATGCGCGATAATGCACTCGATTGCACTCGGTCGATAAAGGAGGCGAAGAGAACAGGTGACGACATCGTTGTCATACTCGTGATTTCATAACACGCCATTTTCCACCATTTTCTTTGTGTGTAAAGTGCTGGGTTGAGTAAGAAGAATTTACGCATCGTATTTTCTTCCGAGTACCAGGTAACGTGAGAGTTTTCGTCGCGTGTGAAACGACATACGTATATCGTGTGCGTATTTTCGTGCTTTGTATCTACGCATATCGTATTACGATATTGTGCGATTAACGCGTTGACTCCAATCGAATTACTTAGCTTTTGTGACAAGTTTCTCGGAAGAACATCGCGTAGTTGGACAGATTCTGTTCCGTGACACGAGAGAGTCGTTATTGCGTTTACTCGCGATACGTCTTTGTGACATCCAAGAAAAAGAGTACTAATTTCCAAAGTGTTGTATCTACTGTGATAACCGCCAAAAAACTCCCGCTCGCAAACCTCGAGAGAGTCAGTCGTTGATTTTTTTTGTTTTACATATGTATTATACATACGTCATTGTTACTTGTAGATGTACTTCTTTCATCAACGTTGTCAGATGATTCATATGACAATCATCTCCTTTAAACTAAATTGGCTCCAAAAATTAGTTGTGTCACGATAGTCATTAGCTTTTGGTTTGTTTTGATGTATTTATATGACATTATGTTTTATTATGTTTTATATGACATATTATATAAATAAACAGGCATAAACTAGATATACTATTAAAAGTTTTTTCCTTTTATGCTTATAAAATTACTTATAGTACATATAGATGTGTACACACACACACACACACAAAATAAAAAAATATCACTTTATTAACATAGAAGAGATGATTTAAACATTTTTGAAACATAGAAGATTAGAATTACTTAGAAGAATATTTAAAGCTTAATAATATTTTGATTTATCAATTTTTAAGAAAAAGTGATTGTAAAGTCAATAAAATTCAAAATATATTGTTACAATGTCATTTATTCGAGAATATGTTTTTCTCTGTATTAATCATATTCATTACTTATTACATTATATATTTGTGATATCATTTTTAACTCCTAACTGTAATTATTTCAGAAATTAATTTTTTATTTTGTGACTTTCCAGTAAATAATGTCATCTCGCAAGAAAGTGTTGCTAAAAGTTATAATTCTTGGAGATTCAGGTGTAGGAAAAACATCTTTGATGAATCAGTATGTTAATAAGAAGTTTAGCAACCAATATAAAGCAACAATAGGAGCAGATTTTTTGACCAAGGAAGTAATGGTTGAGGACAGAATAGTCACTATGCAGGTTATATATTTATTATTTTAATAATGATATGTTATGTCTTCTTGTGTTTTTAAAACAGTTGTGAATACATCTATGTCTTAGATCTGGGATACTGCTGGGCAAGAAAGGTTTCAATCATTAGGAGTGGCCTTTTACAGAGGCGCAGACTGTTGTGTGCTAGTATTTGATGTATCTGCACCAACTAGCTTTAAATCTTTAGACTCATGGAGGGATGAATTTTTAATTCAAGCTTCCCCTCGAGATCCTGACAACTTTCCGTTTGTCGTGCTTGGAAATAAAGTTGATCTTGAGTCAAGAGCAGTAAGTAGAATTACTTATAATATGTAATAAATAAACTTGAGTGATTAAATTTTTTTATTTTTATATTTTACATAAACTTATAAATAATATCATAAATATAAAATTGAACTCTGTCTTTTGAAAAATTTGTAATATTAATTAATTCTTTTGTCATTTTACATGTTCGTTTTGAGTTTAGGTATCAAGCAAGAGAGCACAACAGTGGTGCCAATCAAAGAACAATATTCCATACTTTGAAACTAGCGCAAAAGAGGCTATTAATGTTGAGCAAGCTTTCCAAACGATAGCTAAAAATGCTTTAGCTCAGGAAAGTGAAGTAAGTATTCACAGGCATTTATCCAACCTTATATTTAAAAATGTCTTAAATTTATCTAAAGATGATGTATATGCATTCTCATTGGCCACAAAACATCTAAAGAAAACTTAAGACGATTTTAAATATAAGATCTAATAATGAATCCTGTAGTCATACAAAATATAAAATATGTTAAATAAAAAGAATTATTTTTTTATTTTGTATGTAAAAATTTTAATTCTATTCTTTACAAATTCTAGGTTGAACTTTACAATGAATTTCCGGATCAAATCAAATTGACCAATGACCAAAGAAGCAACGGCAGAGGCGATTCATGCGCCTGCTAGGTCACAGCGATAATACCTGAGATGACTAACAAAGATGCACAGGTCAGATTGTACATTCACATCACCTGCGCATGAAAGAACGCGAAGAATATATTGCGATGAGCTTTATGTGTGCGGGAAGTCTCATGAATACATTTCTTTATATGAACAGATGTTATCAAAATAATCTTTTGTCTGCAAAATGTCTCAATATTGTCGAAATAATTTTGTTACATGACATTAGTCGACACGATAAAAAAAAAGAATAACAAGTTGACTCTATACGTAAAGGGGTGTGTACAAACTATTGATACATATACAGACAGACAGACACACACACACTCACACACTCACATATATATGTATATATGCATATACATAGATACATATATATACACATGTGTATATATACACACACAATTGTTTTTGTAAAATGTGCGTGAGGGAAAGGAGAAGAGTTGTGCGTGTTTTTTTCAGACTTCCTGACTTAAAAAAATATCGCAATTTTGAATTATATACTCCTGCTGAATTTACGCGACTTGTCATATATAGGTCTCTATCTGTATGTTATCTTTAGCTAAGAAAATTCGCATTTCTTTTATTATATTATAATGCTCTCTTATCGGGTATGGCGAAACATATAAACACTTTTTTGTTTTTAGTTTTTTTTAAATATTATTTCAGTCTTAATGATTTTTTGTAGTTTCACTCTTACACAAGAATATTTCGAGATTTTTTGAGACGATATTAGGAGTCGTTGTTGCACCAGAAAAACTGTGGGTGGGAACACATTGTGTGTTAGCACGATACTGTTAGTAAATTATATAATAAAACGATTTGCTCATAATTTGTTAAGTACAATTGTGCATTTATAAAAGAGGTTTAGAGTACAGTTTATTACTCTTATAGATGGAACATGAAAACTTGTCTTTAGCAAAAAGTGGTTCATATGAAATGAACCGAAAAAATAAGAGTTACAATAAAGTTGCTAAGATATATTTTCTAGCAATGTTTCGTAAGCTGTTTTAACAAGTTCGAAATTTACATAGATGCATGGTGTGAGCTCCTAACCTTTTTTTTTTTATATTGAGAATTCTCAATTTTTTTATATTGAAATATAAAATGATTGTTAAAAAAATATTAATTTTTGTTGTGCACACAATATCAATGCAAAATATATTACTCTTCGTTTGTTTACATTAATTATATTACATCGTGTTTTGTTTAGGGATGTTTGTATGGCCATCCCGATTTAGAAAGAAAAAGAAGAAAATGTGTTGCAAATGCGACTTAGAGAAATTTTCCTGTCACTGGACGTGTTGTCTGCAATACTTTTTGTGGAAAAAGTATTTTCGACACTCAGACATTTCTTCGCGCAAGCTCTCAGATTCCTCTTCTGAAGCAAATTTCTTCTTGTACCGCGATGCACATAATGGTTTCTTTTCTCAAATTTTTTGTCATATAAAAAAAAGATTTATCATATAAAAAAAATAACACGGTGAAATATATAATTCCAATTTGCGGTGAATTAATTGTCAATTGTGTGGTCTATCGAATAATTCTATATATGCAGATTATATTTTGTATATAATACAACATATACTCCATTTAGAACAATTTAACGTTATACAAATAATAAATCTTTATATCCTGATAGCCATATCAATAAGTATATGCGCTTATAATATTTTAAATCTGTAGAGTTCTTATTACAGCAGTAATTAATCTTAATGGCGTGTGATATTTATTTTGACAAAAGAAACGAACTTTTATAGTTCATGCAGATGTGAGGGAATATTTACATGATGCTGTATCTCAGATTTTTGTAGTAAAGATAATTATACGCTCATTAAAATGTGTTAAATGTTTTAGATTCAATTTCTCCTAAAACAAAGAGAAACAACAAGGTAAGCATTATATTTTTTGTGGTAGCAATGCGCGAGTATTGTATAATATCATCATATACTATTATAAAATATGCATCGCGGTACTAATAATTACGATTGTAATTTTATACTTCTTGCGGTCTTCGGATTGTAACTAATAAGATATGTTAAATTTATTAATAACGATTGTATGTCATCAGCAGACGAATTGATTCTATTAAGGGAGTTTTTTCATGTAACAGTCAACATTTTAAGCATAGTTTAAGAAATTTTTTTATGAAGAATATAAAACTCAATCTTTGTTTTAATCTTTTTATGTTATTATTTAAATCTTTATAGTTTAAAAATACATTTTTTATAATTTATTAATACTTTGATTATCCTTTTTATAATCAAAGATGGCGCCTTGAAAATGGTGATAAAAGTGAATTCAACTCGCATAGTTATCTGAAACAAAAAATTCAAAAAGATTCTTAATCTGTATGCTTGTTGTCGTTATTGAAGGTAACAAAATTGATCATTTTTATAAAAAGGAAACAAAATACCGGCTATTTAAAATTTTGAAGCAGAAAATCGCAATTTTTTGCTTATTGGTGATCAAAACAATAAAACAAATTTTCGTCAAAAATAAGCGATTCTGCTACCTGCGATAGCAACAAACATACAGATTAAGAATCTTTTTGAATTTTTTTATTTTAGATGACTGTGAGCAGAATTTACCTCCGCCGCCTTTTTTCAAGGCGTCATCTTTGACTGCAAAAAGCATAATCAGAATATTAATAAATTAATCAAAAAAATTTATTTTTAAACTATAAGATTCAAAATAATAACATATGAAAAGATTTAAAAAATTGCATTCTATATTCTTCATAAAAAAAATTCTTAAAAAAATGGTTAAAATCTTAGCTGTCACATGAAAAACCATCTCTTTAACGTTAACCAACACGTTTCGCATTAAATTATCTGTTGTACCGAATTTCTTCTATGAAACAAATTTCTAATTTACACATATACTTAAAAGTCTTAAATTTTAACTCTGTCGATAAATTTGTTTAAGAGTTCAGAACTTATATAAATCTTTAGAAAGTAAAACATTCAAAATCGGTTATTGATACTCGCTACTTTTCGGCCATCCTGTCTGTATAAATATTCTTACAAAACATTTATATAAATATTTCACGTAAAATACATTTGCAGAGTGTTCTATAATTCGCATTACATTTTACATTTTTTTATACTACAGATCTCGAATAAAGAGGAATAACAATTACGCAGGATGTCCTAAAACTAGCGATAAAAGGTTTTATTACTCAACTTTTCGGGACCGAGCCATTTCTTTAACTCAACTCTTTCTTTCCCCTGCTTCCCTCACTCTTTAGCACGAGTTGCGCGATACTGTGTCAAATAAATAGTATAATATTATAAATATAAATGTTGTTTTATTACCACTTAATAATCAATTGTAATGTCTAAAAAACTTGAACTATATAATTATATCATTTATATATAATTCTATTTATAAAAATAGAATTTTAATTTCTTAAACGGTAATATGTTTTATATTTTCTCTTATACAAGAAATTTGTTTCACATAATGTCTCCTGACTGGTCAATTTTTTTTATCTATCTACCATTTTTGACCCAACTAGAAACTAAACTGAACTAAACTAATCAGTAAGAAGTTAACAACTCTTCTTACTAATCAGTAAGAAGAGTTGTTAACTTGATTTCTGATCTTATCTTATTAACAAAGAGATATATCTTGAATTTCTTTTCTTCATTAACTGTACACGTGTGTGTGTGTGTGTGTGTGTGGTGTATGTATACAAAAATAATTTCAGACTTTATTTTATATAGATAAATAAATCCCAAAAATGACTATTATATAAAAAAAAGTTCACAAAAAATCAATCTTTTATTAAAGTTGTATTATAACATTATTTATTATATTATTGTACTATATTTTAATAAATTTTTATCTCCGTTACACTACAATTATTTTATTTATGATAATAGTTGCTCACAAATGAGTTCAAGATCAAAATGAAGTTCAACGCGTATCGACTAGATCGGTAAAATTAATCGGTTATTCATCAAAAGCTGGTATTTCTGTCATTATGGGTATCGTCCAGGCGCTTATAAACAAACGCGATAAGCTCTTCGTAACCCCTGTTAATCAGCAGAATCCGCCATGCATCCCTTGCTTCGAAGGAATAGACAGAAAACCAGGAAATCCCAGCAGCTTCGAGAATATTCACATCAGAACTAAGGCGCTATATCCGCAGAACTTCGAGGGTGCCTACTTGCTGCTAAAGAAGACATTAAGCAAACACTTCAATGTGACATATAGAATGACTTTGAGTTCCGTCACACCATACGGTCTCAAATTTGGCGTGAACTACATCGGCACTAAGCGAGTGGAACCGTCGGAGAAATATCCTGTAATCTCGGGCGAAATTACACCGAGTGGCAATTTGAGCGCTAGTTTCATGCACACACTTGGCTGTAGATATAGGATCAAGCTCGCGACTCAGATCGTTGACAAGAAACGTAAATCCTTCAGTTCCAGTTTGGAGTACCGCTCGGACGACTGCACAATAGCGCTGACTCTGGCAAATCCTGATTTTATCAGATTGCACGGTACGTTAGTATTGCATTACCTACAAGCAGTTACGCCGAGGATCACACTTGGCACGGAGATCGCGTGTCTGCGCCGATCGATGATACCAGGCGGTCAACAGACAGTAATGTGCGCCGCATTCCGACACAGCAACGGTTCTACTACATTATCTGCCACGATCGGTGAAACGGGTATTCATGTCTGCTATCATCGCAAAGCAAGCGAACAACTGCAGCTCGGCGTCGAGTTAGAAACAAACACGAGAATTCACGAATCCGTTGGTACAATAGTATATCGTGTTGATATACCGCGTGCAAATTTTGTCTGTCGAGGATTCGTCAATTCCGAGACCAGCGTAGGCGCTGTATTTGAGAAAAAGCTATATCCTATTCCAGAGGCGACGTTGATCGTAAGCAGCTTTTTGAATCACAAGAAGCAACAATTTCGCGTCGGTATTGGGCTGAGTGTTGGCTAACAATGTTCTTAAATTAACTAGAATGATTATTGCCACGATGTTATATCGAATAGATGCGTGATCAGTCAAAAAGCTTTAACTAATTTACGCGCGCGTGTATATCTCATTTTTATCTAATTTATGTAAAACAAAACAGATCAAATGTATTTATTACAACTTGCATAATTGGTGTGCATAAGTAAACTTATATATAATTGCATATTAATTTTTTGATTTGCATTTTATGTGATGAAGAATATTTTAAAGAATATTTTTATGCAGAAAGTATTAAATATTTATATTATCGAATAGTTTGAATTGCGAGTTTTTTTATAATAATAAACGCAAGTGCGTACCATGTATTTCTGTTACGCTTTTGATCTCACTTATTATAAAATGTTTTATAGAATATAATTTTATACTCAATAAAGAACGCAAACATAATATGATATGACCACTTCATATTTAAATAAACGCTTTTGACCATTTTAAATTGATACTGAGAAGATAAATTAATTGAGCTAATTGATTATTTTCATTTAATCATCGGCTATTCGTTCATCTAAATTGTCCTGCTCCACGTGCAAAGTTGTAGATTTTAATTTGTCGAAATTAGCTTGAAATTTCTCATTCAGAAGCCCATTTTCATCAGCGTATTCCAAGATATCACAGATTAAAGGTGATTCAACTCCCAAAACGTATTCACAAATTTTTGGTTCCAATAAAAATAACGATACACTAGATGGGCTTGCAGTATGGTGCTCCACACACTTCAACTTTACCTAAAATTGAAACGCGAGTATAAACAAAAATAAAATTTCACGCTAGTTTTGTTTTGTTTTACATATTATGACACATTTTTTAAATTTGTAATAATAGCACATACTTCAGTTTGCCTGGGAGTACCAGTCTGATCGCAATTACTTCCATCACTGTAGAAATGCGAAATATGTTTTCTTAATTCTATCGGTTTGGGTCTCTTATGCGGATGCGTGGCTATCCATTCCAGATGTTTTTGTTTGTCGAATCTCCCAAGGTTAACAATTGTCGTTGTACTATCTTTTTCCACATGATATTGAACAACGGAACGTCCATAACAAAATTCGTATTTCCACCAACCGGTGCCCTAATAATTTATTAAAACTTACAATACATATATATAAGGTTGTTTATAAAAGCTACAATATAAAAGTGATTACTTACTCCATGTAGACAATACTTTCCATTGAGGAAACTCTGGACAGGACTCACTTCAGCAGGACTAATATTCTGATCAGTTATTGTATTGTCTAATTCATTAATATTGTCATGCTTATCAGTAATGTCAGCTAATGGACGTACTTCAACTTTTATTGTTTGTTCACCATCCTATAATTAATTTAAATGACTCTGTCATGCACATATGTACATGTGTATGTATCTACCAAAATAACTAAAACATCTTTAAAACAATAAGAAAAAACAAGATAATTTTAATTTTTTTAATAAATTTTAATAAAAAAACTTCAGAAAATTGGAAAAACATAATATATAACAAATGAAAAGAAATGAATGTTATTTGCTTTTGTTAATTATACCCCAGATTGTTGATGTCGTAGTTTCAAACTTTCTAATTCCATTAATACAAGAGATTTTGGTTTTTTTGGTGCATTGCCAACAGATTGACATGTAATTTCATTTTCTCCTGTATTTTGTGGTTTGTAATCTGGATGATCGCACAATAATGGCGAAAGCACTATTGCTTCATACTCGCAGGTCATTGTCTCTTTGAGCGAGAAGACATCATGTTTACCATGTTTATAACAAACATATAACACCTTAATGACTCTAGGCTTTTTGCTCAAATCACATAGTGTACCATCAGTCATTTCAACTTCTACATATGGCATATTAATTCCCTCAACCTTTTTTACTGGTATATTCATCTTTCTATTAGGATCCTTAGCCTGTTCTTCATAATAAGCAAATAGCTTTGTTTTTTGTACTTTATCAAATTTACCAAGAAAATATTCCTGCAATTTGCTCTTCTTTCCTTCTCTTTCTTCATGATACTGCCGCACATATTTACCATGGCACAACTCATAAGTCCAATATGACTCCAACTATTTAGAAATAAAATATAAAGCTATATGTACTATACTTATTTTATTTGTTACTACACAATTTTTTAAAAAACTTAATCAGTATATTCTATAAATCCTTACCCTATAAGAGCAACTATCTTGATTAAATATTGTTTGCAAAAGCTTCATTGGATTTGGCCCATTGTATGCTTCACTGTACTCTTGTTCCTGTTCTGTTGCATTTGGAATTATGCATTTATATTTTTCATTATTTGCTGTAGTTATAAAATATGTTTCCACATTTGAGTGAGATTCCTGCAACAAAAAATAAATATATTTCTCATATTTATTTGTTTTTTTTTTAGATAAAAAAACAATTATTAATATGAGAAAATCAGTCCAACATAAAATTGCACAAACCTAATCAATTGTTCAAACATTTGTACTCACCAATAACTCTGTATCACTCTTATGCCAATTTATTTTAAATATAACCGTATCGTCGAAATGTCGAAAATTATGTCCATGAACAACAGTGATGAAAACACACAACACATTGTAAACCCAATAATTTTCCATTTTTCTTTTTTCTGAGCACTAATCTATCATATTTTGATTTTTGTCTACTTTTCGGTTACGAGTAAATTGTGTACATGTAATGAATGTCTAGGCTGCAAACTTTACAGTAATTCGTATATCTTTTCACTTCGATAAAATTGTGCTTTGTTCAACGAAAGAATCTGATAAATGTTTTAAATCATGTTGCCGATGGTTGCCGACATCATATCATATTATACCAATTCTCGTAGTCTCAGCCATGGATATAAAGGAGGGAGCATTGTCGAAAAAAGGTGAAGCCTAGTCAGCCATGTTCATATGGGCCACTAGTACTGCCATCTGTTAGTATTTTACAATACTTCGATGAAATGGTGCAATATAGAATCACGGAGGTAAAATAGAACAATACTTTAAGAAATCTAATACACAATATTTACAAAATTAACAAAGAAAAAAGATAAACAAACTGTAATAAATATTAATTATAGATATTATATTATAAATATTTCTAACATGTAATAAATATAAGTCAATAAATAAG
>QVNW01002071.1:0-21981 GCA_014825475.1 Pseudomyrmex flavicornis
GCCGCCGCCGCGTTTTCGCGATTTCCGGGAATAAAGAGACTCGCGGTGCGTTTCGTAATACTCTTTATTAGATAAATACAGGAAACCCGGGCGAGGGTACGAAAACGGCCGGAGCTTTCTCGCGCGCGTCGACTCCGCTTCAGCTCCTCTTCCGAACCGTCTTGAACTTTCCCCGTAAACAACCCCGTTGCCAACCCGTTCTTCTGTTCAACAAACGCCGCGCAACCGAATGACGAACAACGTGGCGGCACATCCTACACCGGGTGTCGGCGCAGCACGCATCTCGCAACACTATATTAGACAGATAAAGAGTGAGATATAGATAGGCGCCGTAACGGTAACGATAGAGAAGAATAAAATTACAGCGGCGCGCAGTTCGAAAACTATTCGTACCCATGTACGGAAAAACAGCGGAGCAAATTACAGAGACGGCTGTCTCTGTAATAAGCAACGCAATGTGCGCGTGAACGTTGCGGCGCACGTATGTCATTAATCGCGTCATTCGATTAGTACCCGATCGCCGGGATAAATCCCGCTGAACGCGCTGCGGCACGTGAAAATCAGGGGTAGCAGTCGTGATTTCCATTATGAAATAAGAATAGAATTAATTTTCAATCTCTGGCAATATACAAACGAATGTAATTTACAGCTGCCGTAGCGCAATTTATTGTATATCCGACAGAAATCAGTTGAAATTGTGTTGAAATTATACCGATTCTTTCTGGCAACGTTAATGTCTGTAAAATGTAAATCACAAAAAAAGTTCAAAACTTCAAAGAATTTGTAGAAGGAGTGCGATAAGAAGTTGGAACTCTGGAGATCTACTTAATTCTAAACTAGCCGAGCGGGTTCCACTCTTAGAGGCTTGACTGTAGTTAAATATTATAAATGATCGCTATAGCAGCATCTCGAGGATTTCTCTTTGTCGTGATGGCGATGGCAAAAGAGAGGAGAAAAAAAAAGAAGGAGGAAAGGAAGAAAGAGAGAGAGAGAGAGGGAAAGAGGGAGAAAGGGAGGAAGAGAGGGAGTGGGGCTTCCACACAGACCGTTCACGATCGCGCCCCGAAGGGAATGGTCCGCTTGCAGGAGCGTAACTCGTTCCTGTCACGCTTCGAACAAATCCTTTTAACGTTTGCGCTACGTGTCTAAATGAAAAAAATCGAGAAGAAATTAATGTCGAGCTCCAGATCGTCTGACTTTTAACGTTTCACTCGGGACACATATCTAAGACATGTTAATAGTGGTCGAATATGACGGCCGAATATGATGAACAATAATAGTTAATTTAATTATGTTTCTAATTAAAGGATTGTAGTAAGTTTTATTAAAATTATTAGAGTTTCATTCATTTCAAGCTTATTCTAATCTTAATATATTTAGAAATATGTATTTATTAGAGATCATTATTACTAGGTAGTCATTTATGTTTACAAATGCTGCATTTATATTAGATATCTCTGTTATTTTAGTGTATAGCAATTTATATGCGACAAAATACGAGACAATGTGCTTGCGTATCGCGAACAACAAAACAATATTTCACAGCGCTCATAACTTTTTTTGTACGTATCCAATTAGGTGCGAAGTTCATCATCTTGAGTAACACATTCCATATCATAATTCTATCCTAGCGCGATTTCATCGAATACAAGTTTAGTGATGTTCTATCAGCAAAAGTCGAACGTTATGCAGATATCGGAATCGACTGGATTAACGTTTTTACGCGAAGTAAGATTCAAGTAATTTGAATCCCGCAACTAAGAGGTCATGACGCGACTCGATACTAATCGCCATGAGAAGTTTTTCTTCCTTTGCGGAAGCGTTTAATTATCATCGGCTTTTTCCGATAACCATTGGCTTTCTTTCCGATAACGCACTTAAGAAATCAGGATTCCTTCGTGAGAGATACAAAAGAGGAAATCGACGACGCAATGTGCATAGAGTTTATCTAAATAAAATTGTACTAAATGTATGATTCGTATTGTCATCCGACATCGGAGACAATTGGAGATTGTCGTAACGACATAAACGTAAAAGTGAACAATGCGCAGAATATACAACACCGTTGTCTCGTTGAAAGAAAATTTTAATTTCCGCTCGCGGCAACACGATCTTTGATCGTGATTAACTTTAGACAAGATTCTTGTTTTTACTTATATCGTGAAAAATATTGCAATAACTTTGAACAAAATTGAATTTTATTTTTTTTTTGTATGTGTGTTTGTTTATCGCTCGAGTTTATTTCTTCTTAAAATCGGACTTGTGCTAGAAATACACACAGAAAACCGTGAAAAAAACTATCTACCTGTTTGCAAAGATAAAGTACATAGTTTTCGATAGAGCCGATTTTCAACGTTTTAGGGACACTGATGCAATTTTGACGAGTTTTTCTAGTATAATAGAATTAGTAACGACAAAACTATTCTTTGTTCGAATCGACATCTCGAAGTACAACGAATCGTACCATGACGGGTCGGCGGTAACGCTGATCTCTATTATAAAACAAGGAGTCGGTATAAATTTCTCTAAAGTTAGTTTTCTATCTTATTACATTTACATAACCGTGACTGCACGACAGCCAAGCTGTTTATTCAAATACAAAAAGGACGCGAAGATAATCACCGAGCGTCTTCAACTTAACATGCGTGAACAACAACGATCGTAAACAAGAGAAAGAATAACGAGGATCGGTTAGTTTAGTAAGTTCCCATCATTTCGATGGCATTCACTAAATTTTTTTACCCGTATAAACAAACTGTTCTGCAATCATAGGAGTAATCGTTTACAAGAGTTTTCCTTGTTTGGTGGCCAATGTAACGATGGAAAACATATGTCTCGGTGGTAGAACGACATACATCGGTCGGTCTGGTTGGTCAACGCATTCCTCATCTCTTGTCAAGCACAAGGAAACAGTTTGTCCTTGTTGTCAAGCTATGACAAAGATAGAAAAACAGGAGAGGAGTAGAGAAAGGGGAAAAACCGTCGTTGGCGAGTGTCGTGAAAAAGCGAGACAAGGTTGAGCCAGATGTGACGACAACGGAAAGGAAAGAGCGAAAAGGTGAAAGTGCAACGAGGTAGAAAGCGACCAGTCCAGGTCCAAGTATTCTATTATATGCCGAGTTATCTAGATGATGGCATTCCTGCTTTATGGAACCCGAAGGCAACATGAGGTAGACGCGGAATAGGGCAAGAGAATGCGGGATCTTCCCTTCTTGCTTTCAGTATAGCGAGAGACAGGCTTCTCGGACGCCCCA
Organism: Pseudomyrmex flavicornis; assembly: GCA_014825475.1. Lineage (NCBI taxonomy): Eukaryota > Metazoa > Arthropoda > Insecta > Hymenoptera > Formicidae > Pseudomyrmex > Pseudomyrmex flavicornis. The sequence goes on from QVNW01002071.1 coordinate 3,255, forward strand.
TTAATTCTCTATCGTCCTCGAAAAGACTAAAATTAAAAAAAAGAATATATGCGTAGATACATGTATGTACATAGGGAGGTATCTCGGATTCTGCACGTTCCAAACAAGTAATGTGCTCGGTTCAAATCCAGGTGTTCTTTTTTCTACACGTGTTTTGAAAGTCTCTACAATACGTTTTGTACTAGCTCGAATAAGCAGGCGACTATTCGCACAATCAGAAACAACGAACATAATAATCGAACAAGTTAGGTTCTAATATTAAATCATTAAATTCTTTTTTACTTAAGTTCTTTTACAGTTTTTTACAAATAAATTTTATTTTGTTTTTAAAAATATTTGTATATTTGTTACATTTCATCTATATCACACTATAGTTTGATCAAAACAAATTTAATAAGATGCAGATTTCAATACTACTTGTAATATTGACGCGAGTGGAAATTAAAGATTTTAAATAAAGGTATCTTATTTTTACTCACTCTGCATTAAAGTGTTTTCGCTCGTAAATATTTCAATTGAAAAAGAGGCGTGTTTGTTTCTCTCTCTCTCTCTCTCTCTCTCTCTCTCTCTCTCTCTCTCTCTCTCTCGTGAAAAAGTGAGAACATAAAAAAAATACAGGAATCCTGTAAAGCAAGCTTGATAATAAGGTCAAGTTTATTTTCGAATTTTGAATTTCCTTTGTTCTTTTCTTATCTGAAAATTATGTTACGTTAGCGTATCTATCTAAAAGATTTACATAACAATATGTGTTTAGCGCACGGCGCCCGTGCATCTGTTCACGATAGTTTCTACAAACCGACTTTGTGTCAATATGTCGATCCATTTTAGCGTTTAGGGTAAATTTTCAATTTTATAACACCTGTATGGGGGAAACCGGATAGGAATTTATATTGCGACGGCGCCACACACACACACACACATTACTACTGATATTCAAAAAGAAAGATTAAACTTAAACGTCGTGTGTGTACTAGATAAGATTGGTAAATCCTTTTATTTTCAATAGATTAGATTAGGATATTCGAGAAAATGCAGAAGAAAAACCATCTGCCGAAAAAAAAAGAAGATAAAAAAAAGAGAAATGTCAAATAATCGGAAAAGTTTGCGTTGTAATCGATGTTCTTTCCATTAGTCTGTGTCGATAAGGAAATCGAGCCCGACTTCACTTTCTTAAACGTCCCACACCCAAAGAACGACACTATTTTCTGAAATCGATTGTCGAACGCGATAACGATATTTGCAGTCACTCAAAGATAGCGATGCAAGAATCGCCGAACTTACGATGTGTCTATCTTTGTACATGAATTCTATGCAAATATTTCTCGACAAAGTTTCTTTTACATTTTTCTTCGCTCAAAAAAATTAAAACTAAAAATAATCTGACACCACGTTAGGCATCTTGCCTAGGCGCGAGATAGACTTCAGCAGAATAACAGTAAACGAGGCTCGAAAGTAGTTTCGATACAACGAAACGGCCGATCTCGTCGGTCCTTGAACGAGTCATAAAACGCGGACAGAGCCGTGATTTCTGGCCGTTGCAAGAGATGGCGCGATGTGTAACTTTAACAAGACGAAACCAAGGAGTTCGAAGACCTCGTCTGGTTTTTCTCTCGACAAAGTAGCAACGCTTATTTTACTTTGAGACTCGTTAAATATTTTGGCGTTACTTTTTTATATATATCTTGAAATTCTGTTAAAATTATGTTTAAGTTTTGCTATAGAGGAGAATTTTATTCCAGAACATGTTTGCAATTCTGAAATTTCCTGTCCTTAATTTCTTTGACTGTTCGATCTCAGATCTAACAGTCTCGCTCGAGACGAGAACAGATACAAAGAGAGACATGCGTTAAAGACTCCAGGGCGCAGCAAAATTTCAGCACGGTCGGTGCGAACTGCACTCGGGGCGCAAATTATCTCATTAAACGCTTCCCCGTTTCGAGGCCCCTCCCGCCTTCCGCGGCGCAACAAAGTGCAGCCGCAATAATTGCGACGTCATTCATACTTTCACAATGCGGACCGAGAGTCACGTTGCGGCCGCGCGCCAAGACTAATCTTCCAGATACAGAAAGTAGTTCCCCGGAGCGACAAAAAGTAACCGCGCGCGCCCGCGTATACCTCAATTATACGAAGCCGACGAGAGATCGCACCTTGCGCCGTAAGAGAGATGCCTCGTGAAGTCCGCCCGAGGACCCGCCTCATTCGTACTCGTCCAAATGAATGTCATTCTCCGCGAAATAACTCGTCGGTTGATGCGAAAACTGGTGTTCACGAGTTCCCGCACGCGGACAAATTATAAAGTAGATTTATGGGGATTACACAACGGTACGGAATCGTGAGATTTTGAAAAATTGACGCCGATAACATCGCGAATCAACGCGCGTTACAACGTAATAAGCGCGATACCAACGATTTCTGAATGGGATTAGAATTAGATTTTAAATTGAAAACTGATTCACATCTATTTAAATTTCAATTTCCGCGTAATTTCCTGGCGAGAATTTAAATAAACGTAATACAACGTGCTACGCGTAGTTTTCTCAGAGTTAATAAAGACTGCTTTAATGCACGCACCTCTTGCGCAAATTCGTGTTTCCAAACTTGCGAACGACGCTGTACCAAAGGTAACGCACACGCGAAACGCACGCATACGTGGGTACAAGTTCACGATTGTGAATGCGCCGCTCATTACAGTATAATGGGTTATTTCGATCCTTCTCGAATTACCGAGTCGACAATGAGGGATTCGATTCGAGAAAGCTCAAATGGGTCTCTGCGCTTTGCGGGTTGAAGGCAAGATGGAAGAGCCCCAAAAAGACGAGACTGAAGAAAGACGAAACGAGGAAATTCGAAGTGTGGAACGAGGATAAAAACAGGGGGAATGAGAGGAACGAAAAGGAAAAAAAAAGACGGAAAGGGACACGCGTTTCAATTGGTCGGCTGGCAGAAATACGAAGCCGGTAAGTTTCGAAGAAGAAGTATCTCCCTTAACAATGTTCTATAGAGTTCCCTAGAGTAGTATCGAATACAGACTGCGACTGGTTCTCTCAATTTATTTACCGCGACCGCTACAATTTATACTATACATTTGTTTTATAACTACGAAAACTATATTACAAAAAAAAATTAAAAAGTAATATACAGTCTCAGATAAAAATCGCTGATCTATCCGTGAATTGCTGAGGTATTTAACAAATACAAAAATGTTCAGTGGAATATATGTTTGAGAGATCAAAGACGCACGCGTGTATATTCACTTGTGTTACCCTTCATCTGAACGAAGGATTCTGAGATGCAATCTCTCCTCTACGGTTTCGCCCGCGAAACGTGCACTTATACGCACTTCACGCATTCTCCCCAGTCCGTGTCCACCCTCGTGTAGCTATAGATGAGAGCACACGCAAGAGAGTCTCTCGGCTCAACATTCACGCCGACCGGCGCGGCAAGCCTTAGAAATCACCGAGTCTTCCGGGTGTGACGGAGCGGAAATCGCCATTGTGTGTCGCACGGCTCTTCGCTCTTCGCACACGACTCGCGCCTCGGAAGAAAGAGGGAACGGATCGCCGCGCCGCGCCAGTGCCAGGGCGAGAAGACTCGCTTTTCACTACACGTTATGCCACGGCAATCATAAGGGGCGGGCGAGCAACGTACGAAAGGCAACGTTTCATCGGTCGGCGCGCCGGGGACGACGATTGCGCTCGCACGCTCGACGTTTTGCTCGTCTCGAACGAAACGCGTATAAGAAACTCTGATTAGACGTTCCGATCACGCGGGATTCACGCGCGAACCGATGATCGATTCTTACGCTCACGTATGAGAAACACACAGACTGATTGATTGTTGTTGCAAGAAAAGATTCTTGTGTAAAATCTAAATGCAACAATAATAGATTAGGATAAAAATTTTAATAAGAAATTGATGAAAATGTTAGTAAGAAATTGATAAAATATTCGAAAATAAATGATTTTTAAAGAAGAGATACAAAAGACGGAATGTCATAACTTACATCATAAAGCAGGCTATCAATTGCCATGATTTTCCCATAATTATAGCGTCATTAATTATGCATTCGATCCAGTAGCCGAATTATTACGGCGTGTTAAAATCCTCGTGAATGTGGTCGTTTCGCGCGGCGTATTCTACACGCGTCGGGCAGAAAATAGGCTCGTCGATCGCGATTGCTAATTGGGCCAGCAGACGAGAGTCTTTGCCCGTCAGTTCCCGTGGGAATAAAATTATCCTGCCGCTCACGTACAAAAATGTGCGCGTGCGTGTATACGTAGAGCTCGAGTAAGGTGCATCCGCGTGCGCGCGTCCCGCAATTATTTTAAGTGCGCGGCGATATTCAAGTAGCTATTAATGACGTTCCCGCGGAACGGAATCGCGTGCCGAACGCGGATAACGCGGCGCAACGACGATGCGTACGTACGCACGTGAGCGTAAATTAATCGGCATAATAACGATCGTTACGGTACATCGTGAGTGTCCCGACGATATAGTTTTTCTTCGGAATCGTCACCTGCTGCGAGCCGCAGTTACCGAGGAGATTTGCCAATGTAATCGTTAATAATCCAGTGCGTCTCTTTCGGAGACGATGTGCACGCTGGTTTTAATATTGTGATAAACTTATAACCGACGTTTGTCCAGCTCGTTGTATTGATTGAATCAGTACGCTTTCGTTTACATTCGGTACACAAGAATTTTTTCTTGCAACAATGATCAGTCAGTCTGTGTATTTCTCATACGTAAGCGTAAGAATCAATCATCGGTTCGCGCGTGAATCCCGCGTAATCGGAACGTCTAATCAAAGTTTCTTATACGCGTTTCGTTTGAGACGAGCAAAAAGTGTATTATCGCTCGCTTCCACGCGGTTTTGTGATTGTAAAAATTTTTGGTACTCACAAATTATCATTTTGAAAATTGTGTAGAGATACACAGTATATTGCTCGCTGATGTCATCCAGAATTAAAACTGCAATTTTTTATGTTCAAAAATAATTACATACGTCAAGATAAAATTGCAATAATTCGATTGTAATTAACGAATCAATTTTACGACGAATAAAAAACATTGGTCGTAAAGATACGACTAATTATCATCATGTTTATTACTTATTTACGCAATAATTACACTCGATTATATATTTGCAAAAGATCGAGCTAAGATGTAATTACATTAATTTTGTCAAAGATGAAAGACATTAATTATATCTAATTACAATTGCGAGGGAAGACAACTGTGATATTTAATAATTCAATAATTTAATGTCATTGCGACGAAACACCCTTCTGAGAATCGCGCGCGGTTTACATTTATTACGTAATTACATCCTATTGTATCTAACCGCAAACGACAACTATTGGCCGCAGAGCCCCAACGTCTCGAATTAGACATCCGGAACGTTATTATTCACACCACCCTCGAATAACGGTGCGTCGTTCTCTCGTGTAATATGGTACGACACGAAATTAGACACGGTGTAAATATTCCGACGAGACGAGGCCGCGTTTTATGGTTATTGCTGCGTGTTCCCCGATTGGCGCGCAAAGCATCCCGATATAAGCCGAGCAGTGACAAGGGCTTCTTGGGGGTTGCGAGGGCGAGGTCCTTCATCTTTTCCAACCGACCGTAGGTCACGGGAGTTACTCCGTGACAGGAAGCAGCTGCAGCTGCGACGACGACATTCTTCCGATTAACATAGCGCCGGTAGTGGCTTTTTCGCTCTTGCAGCGAGTCATATCGTCACCGCGTGTATATGTCTTGTCGGGTTTCCAGTTTCCAGGCTCTACCTTCGCCATAATTAACCGTAATGAGATCCCGGCAATGCGCTGTGAAACGATTTTTTTTTTTTTTTTGTGTAACGCTCCTCACAAAAAACACTTTTCGCGATTCTTCGCTCGAGTGGGAGCTGTGTTTGCGAGAAAGCGGGAGAAGTGGCGTCGCAACGGATTACTCGGACTGCGCCAATATGGAGTGACGATTAGCGCGGCTGTGTCGCACTTGGACTGTGTGTGTGCTTTTTTTGTACCGTGCGAAAGGGTTCGTAAAGTGCCGCGCGAATTAGCCGCGAACGGCGCGCGCGGAGAACCAGTTTTCTGAATTATGGGAAAACGCGCTCGTTGCCGCTCTCGATTCTCGATTCTTGGACTTGCTTTTGCATCGGGAATGAATACCGAGTGATCGGGAACTAACGGTAACTTTAATAGCAAGCGGAATTACCTACGGCTCTCTCTGTTTCTAGAAAGTGGGAAAGTTTAAATGTGAAGTAAGATTCTTCTGTTTCGAGTCATGCAAAATATCAGCACGCCAGTAGAAATTGCGATACGTACGAGTTATAATATTTCTGAGTTTTTTTTCGTCGAATTGAAATGGTTTTGTTGGCGGAAGTCAGATATTGTGATATTATGTTGCACTAAAAAAAAAGTTTTTCTGATCGCAGGAATAAAAATATTGCCTGCGCTTAAAGTACATTTATAAATAAATGTTTAAAAAATGCACACACACAAGTTATTATTTTCCGAATTATGATTATATTATCGTTATTCTTAATGAATGAATTAAGATAGATTTCGAGTCACGGTAACATGGCTTGAAAATAAGTTTTGAAAAGAAACATTACATGGATAAATGAGTCTCTAAATGATTTTATAATGGCTAGTCGTGTGATATTGCTCGCACGATCAATCCGGTGAAGCGCAAAAACCGCGGTAAGACAGGAAGAAGGTATATCGCAGATTCACGGAAATATTCACGCGCTGTCCGCGTACTTGTAAATGTCGTCTCTGTGTCTCTGACTCGCGTTTTCCCCAATCTGATGTGACAAGCCTGTTAGGCTTTAATGATGAATAATTAATTTGCGGCTCGTTATCCGACGCGCCGTGTTAGTTTTTGCGTCTATATGGATTTCACGCCGCTCGTAATCACTCTAATAGATCGTCCTAATAACAGCTGGTCATCCAAATTATTTTTATTTTCTTCTATAGTCAGCAACCACCGTGTTTCTCTTCCTCCGTTTTATGCATCTTGTTTGAGAACGCGAACGCTGCGCACGACTGCGCTCGGCTATAGTTTTTTGTTTGTTATCGCCGTGAATGAAACTCACCTAAGAATTTTCAATTTTCGAGTCGAAGACTAGGTGCTACTTTGCTCGGGGAAGCCGTCGGTTTAAGGACTACTCGTGCCTTTAAATGTACGGGATTTCACATTGCTCGCGTAATCACAACCTGCGGCGCAAATGCTATCGACGACACGACGTAGCAGCCACTGTGTTCCTTCGAGGCTTGTCGGAATACCTATTTCCTTTAGTTGTGACCTGCTTTTGCTAATAAGCATTATACGCGATCGGTCGCGTCAAGCACCGGTTAAAGTTCAAATTGGATGTTCCGACTTTACAATAAAATTTTCACTTTGTTGAAAAAATATATAACGAGAAACTTTTGTTCATGAAAGCGTTGGAAGTAAATTATGAGATATTACATGCTACTTATGTGCTAATTCTGTTAAATGGAATGGACCGTTAGCTTTCGATGTATTGTTTACATTTCAGAGATATTTTTGCGCGATTTATTAACTTCATAATCCGAGGTGACTGAATTATACATTAATTGAATATCGCTGTTTCACGCAATCGACTTCTAATGTGACGTCCGAAATTTACGGCGACAAGCTGCGGTATAATGATGGTGATTAAGATTCCGATGTCAGCATTTTTACACCTACGTGGCCGCTGTTCGATCGCCGAGTCGTGACTCGAACATTCGCGTATAGTTTTCGCGTGATTCGTTGTGACGGTAGCGCGGTGAGTTATTTCCACGAATCGACCGGCAGCTATTCTCAATCCTCAGCAGCGGAGGGTACTAGTTTCTTCTGGGGAAACCACTGATTTGCGATAGTTATAAATCGATGGTGGTTTAATACTTGGTGCTGAAAAGCGCCACGCGGTATACGCGAGGTACAAGACCAGATAATAGAAAGCTTCTCCGCGGCTTTCAAAAATAAGCTTCTTCCTTCTGAATATACGTCAATAATTTAATAACAGGATCTCGCGGCTCGCGTTAAACAGTGTAACAAGCAGCCGCATTTTCGTGGGAAACTAATATTTTTCCACTTTTGCTCTTCTTAAATCAAAATCGACAATTTTGAATTTTTATATAATTTTAAGAAAAATCCCGCGCTTTTCAATAACGGGAATTTAACCATCAATTTTGTCTATGTGAGAATATTCATTGTATCAGGTATTCGGCGCGTTATTCGAACAGACGATGTGAGTGACGCCGATAAGGCACGCGTGTTCGCAGAAACGAACGAAGAGACGCTATTAACCACAGAATGTACCGCACGAATTCTTCGAATTGTGCGGCCGTAGTAGCTCTGCACAATGACGCGTTTAGATCCATCTACTAAACATATCTCGGCAATTCCAACAATATGACAAATAGATTGTGTTTGTGAGTTTTCAGTTTTCGGCTTGATATCGAGTCAATACTCGCCATTCATTAAGACTGCTTGCAGCGATCGGAGTCTGACACATATCGGACGTAATAATCGAAGTAAAAACTACTATCTTGACTTGAAACTCGATACTTAAAGAGATATCGATTATATCCATTTACCATACACAAAAATCTTTGAAAGAATGTTGTCACATCTATCACGACTATCACGTTTTATCGCGACAAGATAAAAACAGCAAATCGGTATTTGACCAAAAACTTTAATTAAATAAAAAAGTATGATATTTATATATTTTTTTAGAAAAATATTAAAATAAAAATTAAATTATATTAAATTATAATATCTGAAATATAAGAGAACATAAGCAAACAAAAATATAATCTTCAATCTTTTCAATTTTTGAATAAAAAAAAAAAAAAAAAAAAAAAAACAAAACGATCATCAATTCTCGTTGTTACGCTTGATAGAATCCGTGACTGAATGATGAGGAGGTCAGAAAAATAGTAGAGAGTTCAATAATCTAGCAGCGCTGATCTCGTTGCTGGCATTGAAGTCTCCAACAACTTACGAACTTCTCGTTGCTGCCCGTATTTTCGCGTAAGCGAAAAAAAGAAAGATTCATGAGTGTATTAGTGCACAGTATTAGTGCATATATATCTTATTTGACAACTTAAAAAATGGAACACAACATGGCTCTTATAACGGCTGCTGTCATCATTTGCACAATGCGGATGTACTTTAAAAATACTCTCTTGTTTTTTCAAATTTTATTTTTAATAAAATATCTACAGAGCCTGAGGAGTGTATGCGAAAAGATCCTTTTCGAGAAGCATTTTCGAGGAGGCAGTAAACGTCGAAGCATTGCGCTTCGACCGATAGTCGTTGCGACCATAACGAAAGCAGATTTATGATAATCAAATGGCGTCGGTTATATTTCTCGCTTGTTCGCGACGGCTTTGTTAAAGCGAATTTCGATTTCCCAATAAGAGGTCGAGATTTACGGCCTCTCGTTTCGCCCGGACGCCGTTTTTGCGTCTTTCTGTCTCTCTGTCATGTCCTCTTCCACACTGACTGTTCGTACCCCTTTTTTCGGGTCTCGCGAAAGAAGTGTGCGTCTTTTTTACTGTCCTTTCGTATGTCTCACGAGGAGGAACAACCTGACAACGTCTTTCTCTTGCGCGAAATGGATTCTCGCATATGCGAGAGCACAATACTCGCTGGTTCGCTCGTACTAACTCACTCATTCATTCATTTACGCATTCCGCAACCGTCTAGTAATGTACAATTGTCAAAGTCAGGTAGACATTTGCCGTCTTTATAAGGATAGAATAGGCCATCCAGATTTTTTGCCAGCGACTTCAATACCACCGTAGAACGGCTGGTTTCCAATCCTGTTCTCTTGTAAAAGAGGAGTTTCACTGAAGGTGAAACAAGCAGTTAAAATAAAAATCATTACGTTGAGCGAAGTCAAGCAGCAGATGCAACGCAAGTCCGCGTAATCGCGATTGAAAGTAAGGAAACAGACGCATGTCTCGCTCGATAATTAAAAGTGTGTATAATTAAGATTTCTAGAAACCGATGTGATGTGAGATACTAAGAAGAAGAAAAGACGCTATCAAACTTAGACGGTTCGACGTTGCAAGTTAGCAGTTGGGCCAAGCGTAATTGATGTCCGTTAATCGCTATCTTTGATCGAAGGTAGCCGAAGTTAAAAAAGAAATTACACGTAATTTCTTCCCACAATATACGTTGTAAAAAATAAAGATGTTATACTCGTTAAACAAAATATGAGAAGCAGTGTACGATCAAGAAAACTTCTATCTTTTCGTCTCTCGTCAAAACAAAAAGTTTTCATCAGGACAAAAGTCTCTCGCGAATTACGCAGTTCGCTTCACACCAAACGAAAGAAATTGTTGAAGGTAACGAGGAACATGTGACCCGTGTTTCCTTTTATAGCAAAAAAACCGTCACAGGAGATTGTGTTATCTTACCGCGTAGTTATGTAAGCGAGAGGAATTTAGCTACTAAGTCGCATGTTGCACACACGTACATATCTAATACGTGATTCATTACATTTTTGCGCCGTTCTTGATTACACAAGTCGTGTTTCGTCGTACTGTTAAGGACCGTCTACAATGAAGGTAGTAAGGCTGTAAGAGTAGAGTAAGATTCTTGTGTTGAGTTATTTCATTTTTGTCTATACAAGTAATTATTTCGCGTTTTTTAACACGTATCTTTCATTGGCTAACAGTAAGGCAGTAGTCAGTGTTACTCTCTACTCTTACTGCCGTACTACCTTCATTATAGACTGGCTCTTATCGATCAATTACGCTAAACAGCCGCTGCACGTCGTAAAATATGCGTCGTATTAGAGAAAACATTGATAGAAACGTATCGCCTGAATTGAACAAAACTCTGTACAATCTTGAATGAAACGAGTTTGACGGCGTCATCTTGTAAAATTCTTAATATCGGAAATTGCAGAAAGACAGTAAAATCTAAAATATTCTTTACGAGAGAGATTGTTCATGTGTTTGAAACCCTCAGAATCAAAATATCGAAACATTTTAACTTTCTCAGTTTATAACTTTTCGGGCTCTAAAAATTTTCAGCTCGCGCACAAATACATACACAAGCTCATATACATAAAAATTCCTGACTTTTCCCAGCTACGAAATTTTCGATATCGAAAAGTTTTGACTTTTGCGAAATTACTTTTTTTTCTGTCAATCACATAATTGGTTACGACCACTTCCTCCTCTATCACTATCCAGTATTGCACGAACTTTCTTGCAATTTGCATCGTTCGTGCGACTTGCGGTGCGCCAGCTTTACAATAATATGTCTGTCATAATCTCGGCATTTTGACACGTCGCTTCCGCTTCTTTTTTTCTCTGCGATCGCCTGCAATTTAGACGTCACGAGAAGGAAACTCTACGGTTCGGGATCGGCCAATTCGCCAGTGCATTAAAGTCGTACGTATATACACGCTGCTGCAATTTTGGCAGACGCGATACTACGCCCGGCGCGATAAAAACCCGCCGGAAGTGGAGGAAAAGAGAGGAGAGAGAGAGAGAGAGAGAGAGAGAGGGAGAGAGAGGGGAGGAAAGGACAAGAAGAAAAGGGTTGCGGTTGTTATTCGAAACGACGACGACAACGACGCCGGTTCCGCCGTGAAAAATCGATTCGCCGGTAAAACGCTCACTTGCAACATACTCGGGTGACTTTAAACATCTTGGCACGCGCACCAACCGCGATATAGTTCTTCATTTCTCGTTCGCGCAACTCGCTAACGACAAAAGAAAAGACCGTGACATCGGAGCAGTGGCAGAGAAAAATGCCGCTGCGCTCCGAAAAACGTTTGTTCGAATTTTGGGGAAATTTCTAAAACTGCGTACACATAGTTGAGTGAAACTGAGTTTATCCAAATCTATTCACATAACTATATAAGAACATAAAATTTTATTGTTGAAACATGTAAAGTATCTAAAACCGATCTACATTTAAAACACTATATCGCCGTATATTTTTTAGAACACAAATGTTGATCTTACCGATTTTTCCTCCGTATAAAATTTAGTGCAAAACCAGATCAGAATCAGACAGTCACTTTGCGAGCTAAATGCCGTCATAAGGATCTTTAATATTTTACACGGACATATGTGTATGTAGTTATTCTACTCTACATAACACATACGTTTTATCCCGTTTAAAGAACTTAATCACAGAAATTTAAATAACAGAAATTTTCATTTTACAAACTTAAATATTCCGTTTTACAAAACTCTCTCGTATTGCACAAAAGATATTTTCTACAAAATTAAAATTTTCAAAACTATGTCCTTTTTTTTTTTAACTGTTTTTACACATCATTTTTCAAATAATATTCAATTTGCCAGAAATTTTTTTGTCGAGTGTGTTTTGTTAGTGCATGGATCTCTATCACATAATTTTTACGGAATATTTTTTACGGAATATCTTTTCTCGTCCTGTCAAATCTATTATCATTACCGAACATTAAATGCGAATATAAGTTTGTGCGCAAAAATTTTATTTCTCAATTTTTTACTTAAAAAATTACATGATCGACATTCGTACTGGGCAGCGTGGCAACAATGATCTCGGGAAAAAAAGCAACGAGTCCCACTGGACATACGTGCACTTACATGGAATTAGTAGTGTTCCAATACATGCTGATCGTCTTGGCGCAATTGCTCACAGTCGATAGTAGTACCGTTTGCAGACACACGAGGAACACCAGAGTCACGAAGGACGTGGAAACCATGGTAACAACGTGGACGACGATTAGCACCGTCACCACGGGCACTCAAACGCAATAACAACAATAACCACCAACACCAACTACGCGTGCGGTACCCGTTGCACTTTCGTCCGCGACCTCGCTGCAGTCGTCCACAACCACCTCTACTACATCCACCACCGTCACACCTCCACCACATCCACTTTGATCGTATTTTCGGCAGTCGCGGATCCTCGTAGCCACCTCTGATCGGACTTTCTGTCATTCACATCTTCCCGTCATCACGGATTCCAACAACCTTAAATAATGATAATGATCCTCGGGTTGATAATTCTCTCGATGATTCTCGATAACTTTACAAGTCTTTTTTTGATTAAATAAAAAAAAAAATTGTTATGAATTTATTTTTTTTGACTTGTATCAAACTCGGAATGATTAGAGTCGATCCATTTTTCTCGACACGTCGTTGTTGCTGGTGTCCGAGGTAGTTCCGGTCCCATGGATACGGCCTGTGTTTCTCTCGTCTGGAGCACTCTTCGCCAGACCATTTATTGGTTCAGTGTTTTTGTTTTCAGAAATTGCTCGATGATGATAACGACAATCCTAATTGCAGTACGAAGCTCGAATGGGTTTTCTCGGCTGAAACTGTATCGGAGCGCGAAGCTACCCGTCGCTCAGCAGTCGCTCCGGCGAATGCACGCGACAGCACTTAGCATGTTACACAAGTCGAATCTTCTTGGAATTTAAAGATGAGTGAAATGAGTATTCCGTGACAACATTAGATCGACAATTCTGAAATTTTAACACTTTTTAAGCGCATTTTCTTGTGCCCCCGCATATCCGCCGAAAGGCGCAAGAGACGCGAGAACCATCGAGTCGTGCTCCGATTTGTAACAACACTCACTGCTGGAAACACTGCAATCTCATAATAAAAGAAAACTGTATTATCCTTGTCGACACAAACACTTGAACATTCTTTCACACTGGGGCGTTGAGTATATCTCACTTTCAAAATCGCACTCCGAGATTCCCACGCAACTCCGAAAAGTAATTCAAACTGCGAAAATTCGCCGTACGATTGTTACGCGCACATTCAAGACATTCGTATCGCGACTGATTGTACGATTATTCGCTATCACGATTGAGTCGCGGTCGAACGTTATTCGTCGTACGCGCGGAATATACGCGCGAGCTAACCGAGAAGTATCTCGGTGAGACTCCGGCTCGTCGACTAGCTTTAACGAAAGCAACCTCGCTGTTCAACGTCGCGGACGCGTCTGTCGACCGAGCGGCGGAGCGAGCCGTCGCGTTGGCAGACTCGACCGACGGTGTCGACTCGAGGGTGTCGGAGAGCGCCGAGCGACGACGAACTCGCACGAAGTCGCGGAACCCTTTGCCCCGTCGTGTTTCCTCGGCGATCCTCGATTCTCGCCGACTGTGCGGCGGTATTACGCTCGCCGTTTGTTCGCGAGACGTGAGTTCTTGAGCGGTGGCTCTTGCTCCTCTGTGTAGAAGCGCGTTCACTCGTTGCGCAGTCGGCCGAGAGACATTGCAGTCGCAGTGACAGTTTTCCCAAGTGCGACTTTATGGCTATAAAATCAGTTTTCGTTTGAGAAGAAGATAATTGTATGCGGAGTGCACAGTGATTTAACAAGTCGAGATTTTGTCATTTCGATCTCACGTGAAAATGCGATCAATAGTTACAGTCAAAATCCAAGTTTCTTATCTTTCAACTGAAAAATGATGGAATTCAAGGGCACACGTGTGTTGTCATGTTTGTTTTTTACTAATAGCCGCGAGAAATGATAGTAGAGTTGTTTTCGCTCCAAGACATTGACGTCAGCTTGTTATGTATCTTTTAGCAAACAAACAGTAGAAAAAGAAATTCGACGATTTTTTGTGAGTAGAGTAGTTTTGCTCCGATATTTTTTCGATTTGTTACTCCCTTCACACAGCGGAGCAGCTGACACAAAGAAACAGATCAAACAAGCTTGACTGTCATGCTATTTCGGCCGCGGCAAAATGTCGCGCGCGAGCTCAAACGTTTCTTCGCTGACAATCACCGTGACGCGAGGAAGAAAGCGTAGTTCGACACTCATTAACAAAAACAACCACAGTCCCGGTCGGCGTAATTCAGCAGAAATTTAATTTCAGTAGCGAAAGAGAGAAACACAATGTTTTCGGTCGAGTTCAAAGACACACTGATTATACCAGCGTCGTCTCAGTATCGTTTAAAATTTCCGACTCGCGGTATATAATCGAGACTAATGCGTAAAGTCGCACGAGAGAGAAAGGCGCAAGACACACGGCTTCTCTTCGTCTCTTGCGAGCTATGAATTAGCGTACTTCGTTTTATTCCAAACTTGCAGGCTTTTAAGAGCGAGAGAGTGCTTGCTTGACTTACGATCGGCGTTAGCTTGCATTTCCTGTTACAATCCCGGACTGGTGTCTAATTCCGGTGCGTCCTTGTCGCTTCTCATTTCAAAACAGACTGCGTTCTGGAATAATATTCTAGAAAACATATCTATAATCGTTTTTGAGAAAGAAAAAGTCGAAATAAATTTGTAAAATTTATGAGTCAAGTTTTATTATTTAGTGTGCGATTTAAAATAAATCAGAAAAAAATAATTGTCATGGAAAATGTCCCAAAAAGAGTTATATTTGTATATTTTTGTGATAATCTCGCGCGTGCATACCACGAGCGCAGATGCGCTCTCTCGAGTATGTGGCGCCCTCATCGCGAAGAAGCGATTATTGTCCTCCGTATTGCTCTCTTCGTTTGCAACGATCTTCGGAGCATGTTCCCTCTCGAAGAGATCCTGAGGAACCGGTATCTACCCACGGTCATGTCGATCATTAGTCGGACTAATGTAACGCTTCAAATTCTATCGGGACCTGTGGCGCCGATTCTCCCACTAAAGCATCGAATCGTTAATATACGATGGGAACGAAGGCTGCAGTTTTGCATTTTGTACGTGTTACGCTTTCTTTCTCGCCTCTTTTCTTTCTGGTGTTTTAATTAACGCGCGTGCTCCATCAAAAGTCTGAGATAAGAAACGGAAAGCTCGTTACGTCGAAATCGACGACGTTTCTGATTAATGTCCACCGGTGCGAATGACAGCGATTTAACAAACGAGAGCGGCACGCATCGTGACATGTCATTTTATTGCTTTATCGCGAGGGATTTAACAATGATTAGATGAACGCGAAGACTGGTCGTCCCGCGTCGCAATAGTTATTTCTTGAAAATTACACTTACATTTATACGTACTGCTATTTGATTGATTATTACTCTGGCTTATTAATTGAACGAATGACTGTCATTAGCCGTGCCGTGCTTGTTGCATTAATAGCAGTACTTTCGCTTGTGAGACAGAATAATAGGTAGCAGGAAAGAGCGGTGATATTTCGAGGTATATAGAAACAAAACGGATATGGCGTCGCCGAGCAATTATTTGCTTGATATTCGTCGTTGATTTTTCTCTCGTTACGGACGATTAAACATAGCGTTTCATCACTCCGTGTATATATCAAACTTGAATCTGCCATTTGAATCTGATCCATATATAGATATATATACTTTCATAACGCGGTAAAAAGTAAATTACGACGTTATTAGATAGATATTTCAAGCTCGTATACGCAAATTCAAGCTGAGCAATTGCAACGGCAACGAGAAACATGAGAGTCGACTCGGCACAAAGTGCAATGTGTTTTCAGCATAACGGCAAAAGAAAAACTAATAAAAAGAAGCAAGACGAAGTAAACAGAAGAGAAGCAGGCTTTAAGGACCGGCTTTAATAAAGTCGAGTCACGCTTCATACAGGGAGAGATCTTTAAATCGTCCTCAAACAAACCCGGTCCTTGATCGTTGACCCGCGATCCGTTTGTTACACATCTCGTACTCTCTCTTTCTCCCGTGTCCATTTCCCTACCTCGGTTTGTATCTCGCTTTTCTCAGCGATCTCCTTTCTCTAACCGAAGCAGCCTCTCTCGCATGAGAGCGCGGCACAATGGAGGTATTAAATGGATGTAAGGTAGTGGGTAAAGCGGCGCTCTGACCAGAAACGCATATATCAGAGAATATCTCGAGCGACGCGAGTCACGAAAATGAAAGTGCTTCGCAAATATTGGTCGCCGTCGGTCTTACGGCGCTGTCTCCGACATGAAGAAGCTGAAAAAGGAAGAGTGCAGAGTATAAAAGCCAAAATCCTGTGTACACATCACAGACAGGGCGATCGGGTTCGAGCACTTTTCAGAAAAAGCTCGCCTTTCTCTCACTGCACAGCTCGTCCGTTCGAGTAACCGCAGACGCATCCCGGAAGACAGATGCAATTCTTTGGGAAGCCGGCGCGCTGCGGAAAAGTTTACGGCAATCATCTACCTGAGTCGATTCGGAGAAGCCACAACAAACACACGTCTCAACATCCATCAGGCTGTGTCATAATAAGTTTGTCGACCAGTCGCTCGTATCTCAATGAAAAGTCATAATTTTGTCATCACTGAGTTTTGATTTATGGATATTACGGGCGCAGAATCCTTCACGTTTCATCATGAACCGACTGCGGTGCCTTTCGAGAGACATTTTTCTTTCGAGAGCTTGGTAATCTTCGGAGCGTTTAAAAACGAACGCTCGAACTAGGCAGGTGGTTTGGTGCATTCGGGATTTGTTGAAAACGTTAGAGGAGCGGCGTGTATTTCGGATTTAAGTTTGTTCACCCAAGAATGAATGATTGTGAAAAGACGAGTCACGCTTGAAAAAGAGGGAACCCAATGATTGACATGAAATTTACTCGTACAGCTGTATCGAGATATAAAAGTGATGATCACAGAACATTTCTGACTTAATAGATCGATTCGAGATATTTCGCAAGATAACAATTATTATTATTATTTTTTTTTAATATGCGTACGAACATGCGTTGCGACCGTAAATCATAGATTACAATTCTGCGCGGTCAATAAGTCGCTGATTCTAGCCGGCAATCAGTTCGAAACGGATTATCATATGTTAATAAGTGCTAGGAACCAAGAAATCCTGCAGGATAAGCTACGTCTAATTTGCGAGATAATCGCGATCTTTATTCGCACAATACGAAATTTTCAACGGTCATCGATCATCATTATTTATCGTCCGCTAAATTCGTATCACACCACACACGCACTTACGTCGCTTCAACTGGCGTGCATGTGCGAGTCGATGACTCGCGCCGCTTATTCACCGCACACGCATTCTCTCACACGCCGAGCGAACCTAATCCATTTTGCTTCATTACGACGCGCCTCTCACGCCGATCCGTTGCATCTTGACCCTGTCTTGAACTATGATCGGACACGTTACATCGATCCTGATTCGAGGCATTTCGAGCGGGCGCACGCGTAAACGCTCGGCCGAGTTTCTTCTCACCTTCGTCAATCGCGCTGACGATATCGCTTCGTATCGGGCTGTGGCCTTTCGCGAGCAAAATAAAAGGATAGAAAGAAAACGAAACATATTCGTCGATCCGTCTATTGATCGGTTGGTCGGTCGATCAATCGATCGATCGATCGTTCGGTCAACCAACCAACCACTATATTCGATCGAACGCTCAACGAACTACACGTAGCTGCAGATCGGTGCCAAGAGAAACGCTTGGAAGCACGCACGAGAACTTACCGCGCTGCTGATATCCAAAGAATCCATTAGCTATTAGCCAACGCTTATACCCGTCAACGTGTCAACGGCGGAACAATGAGGCCGCGAGAACAAAAATCGATTTTTACGTTTCCCTTTTGTGATATCATCGTTTCTCGATCTGCTTGAGTCGCGCTATAATTCTTCCATCAACGTGACGTGTTGTCAGCGGGTCGAGAACTTCACGCATGTTACATAAGCGATCCGTATCTTCGCTATTGTTTCTTCGAGAGATTGTTAACGGTAATATAATACTGTAAGCGCCTGTAGAAAAATTCTATTCAAAAATATTTTTGACGTTACCGAATAGCATGATACGTATTGCCTTGTAGCTAATGCCC
>QVNW01002072.1:0-14157 GCA_014825475.1 Pseudomyrmex flavicornis
CGCGCGCGCGCGATCTCTTGTGTTATATCTCCCTATCCTCATAACCATACCACATTGTTAGCAGACTTCTGATGTCTACGGACTTGCAAAAAATACATGCGATATAATTTTACAATTGAAGCTTGAAACAAATAAAAACAATTAATAGATTTATAATTGACAATTAGTTGAAGATATTTATTGTTAATTGTAAAATATAATATATATTAATATTGATTAATAATATTAATTAATTTATTAATATATATTTAATGTTATATAATATATATATAAATTAATATATATATATATATATTATATAATATTAAATATATATTAATAAATTATATGTATATAATTAATATATATTTATTAATATATATTTAATACATATATATATATATAATATAATTAATGAAATATTTTACTATATATATATATATATATATATATTTAATATATATTGTAAGATATTTCGTTAATTATATAATATATTGTAAAATATATCGTTAATTATTTTGTGCATCTTTCGGGTACGTTATACTTCGCATGTATTGCACAAGTGCGTGAACATCCGCGGTCCAATTACTGTTCTGATTAATTACTTTGATATAGCAAATCGGGACTAAAAGTGGCGAAAGTGACGTTTGTCGCGAGACGTTGTTTTGTATTTGCATGACACACTGTAGTCAGTTCTCTTGTAAGATGTAATATCTGTGTTATTTGCATGCTTATCTCGCTTCTAAAATATGTGCTCGATTATATACACACACAGATATATATATATTATATAATTTGTTTTCACGCGGTCTGATCTCTCGCGGTCGGAGAGGACGAATTTTGCTTTTTTTTTGTTTCGTCCGCATTCGTCCGACCGCGTGGAGTTTTACAAAGTGCCAATAAGTTCTTTTTCACTACGTGTAATACTGTGAATTATTTTTCGCTCACATCTCGCGCGAGTTTTCTTCGGAAAATCGTCGAGTGAGCGAAGCATTGAAAAAAAAAAAAAAATTAGCTCTCGAATCGTTTGGTTGCTGGCAACTTTACGTGACAGGTCTTTGAATTTTTTACTTTCATAGCGAAACATGCGCCAACAACTTTGCATGCGAGGATTCGCTTTCCCCCTCCCCCCTCCCCGATGTAACAAGCGTTTTTTTTACAACAGACTAGAAGAGATTCGTGCAACTTTTATGTGATGTGTTTTTTCTTATTGTGTGTTTGTTGTTCGAGAGTGTGTTTTGTGACCACTTTAATATAAAGCATTTGGCGCTAATGAAATTAATGTCCAGCGAAAAAAAAAAAAAAAAAGAAAACTGACCGAAGTCCGTCCAGTGTGCGGCATGGTTGAGATTTTGCGACGTAATTTAGGGACGATCGATTGACACGTTGTGCAAAGTTGTTACAACGAACGCTTGTGTTTTAGGCGACCGTCGAGGAAGATCTCGCTTCGTTGCAAGCAAAACTTTCGAGTCTCGAGGGAACGATGGGTTCCTTACCTCAGGACAGCATAGAATCCATGCTGTCTTCTCTTATGGTAAGAACGCAAGGTTGACAGAATTTCGCAGAATTTTTCTATTGGGATGTTAATTTCACGTATCTAAGATGATGCGCTCGAGTAAAATAAAAAGTAAATCTGTTTGAGTTCGTAAAGTGTCAAAACCAATTAACAAGGAAATCTTCAACGAACATAAATTGGATGTTGAATAATTAAATATGTGTTTTGTTTTAATCAAATTGAAGATAAAACGTTTCTATTGGATCTTCGTCAACTGTAAAACAAAACAAAGTAAAAAAAACAATTAATAAGAAAATCTTCAATGAACACTAATTGGATGTTGATTAAATATGTTTCCTTTAATCAAATTGAAATAAACGTTTCTATCGGATCTTCATCAACTATAAAACACCAACAGAGAGAACAATTACAATGAATTTAACGGGTGGTTGTTTTTATTTGTAACTTGTAAATTTATTTATTATTTATTAATTTGTTTAAAGAATTTCTCTTAACTGTAATATTTTTGTATGCTAAATTATTTTTGCACATCTGACCCGATAGAAACGTTCCACGATGTTTGATTAACAAAAAATATTTGATTAATTATTTAACAGTTCTAGTTCGTAATTATTTAAAGCTCTTTGTTAATTGCAATTTGCGTTTGACACTTAAGAAAAATTGCGGATATTTTAATACACATCAGATATGTGACAATTAGATTACATTTCACAAACCGTACTGTTAATATTTTTATATACTAAATTAATTTTTGTAACAACTGACCCAGTAGAAATCGTTCCGCGACGTTTGATTTAAAACAATATTTGATTAATTAATTAACATCTAATTTATGATCGTTTGAGGCTCTTTGTTTTTTTTTTGCGTTTGACATTCAGAAAAATTGCGGATATTTTAATTTACGCATCCAGATATGTGACGCTAAATGCATTTCACAGGCCGTAGTGACGGACCTTCGCGCCTACGACAACGAGGTCGCGCAACTCCAGAAGAAATTGCGCGACATTCCTGCCGACAGCGAGTCCCAAAAGCTCCTGACGTCTTTGACGGGGATTCACACGCGTCTAACCAACCTTCTCGATCAGGCGGAAGCGGGACGAGCTACGCTCGAACAGGCGCGGGCGAGTCAGGAAAATCGCGACGAACAGCTCTGCGCTTACAAGTCGTTCCTCGAGGAGACCGACGCTTGGCTGAGAAACGTCACGTCGAAGTTGCACGAGCAACACTCGGTCAATACCAACAAGGTTTGTTAGAGATTCGCGCCGACATCGGCGCGCATCTTTTGTCGTTTTTTTTTTCTCATTTGATAAAATTATTTAATTTAAAATAATTAATTTCCCGTGTGAATTATAACGCCGAATTCCCGAACAGCTCTTGCAGGAAGAATTGACGAGTCGCGCGCAACGAATATCGGAACACGAATCGTTGCCGGAAGTGAGCGCGCTTGCGAGAAAATTGATGGAAGCTGTCTTGGACGTAATTAATCGTCTCCAGCAAAAGCAGCAGGTACCCAACGCTTTTCAGAGCTCGGGGGCTTTCGCAAACGTCAATCTCTTGGGTGCTACCGTCGCTTAACAGGGGGCCTAAAGCGGTTCGGGGGTCAAAATTCGGTCTTCGGTCTTTCTTATTAAAAACTTAATTGAGCGAAGCTTTTTGCCGTTAAATCGAGAATAGAAACGTAAGAGGCTTGCAAATTGCGGTTATTACAAAGCTTACACGTCGCGCGTTAAAGAATAAGACACGATTTTGCAATCAAAGAGATTTTCGCACGAACTTACATTCGAAGCTGTTCTTTGAAGAAAATTCCGATGTTGAAAAATTTTTAACATGTTTTCCTTTCGGAAAAAAGCTTTGTAGTAAGCGACGCAAATGTCAAACATAGTACAAGCGTTCTAGTCATCATGCTTAAAAAAAAACACACACACACACACATACACATTCGTACACGTACAGAGTTTTCCAGATGGAAAAACTCTGCGTGACGGTGCGAATTCGACCGCAGTATAAAAATGTGCCGTCTGGAAACACACCGCTTGAGACAGTTTTGCACGCTTACAAATACTAGAGATAATTTATGTAGTAGAGAGCATTTAATTCTCGTGGGGTACGTTTTTTCTTCTTTTCTTTCACGTCATCGTCTCCGTCATCAGAAGAGAAAGCGCCGCTCCATCCAGAGCACACACATTGTGGCCGCGTTCGGCGGAACAACTGCCGAATTGTCGTGTGTTGACAACGTCTCAACAAAAAAAACGTTGGTTCTAAAAAAAAAAGTAAGAGCCAATCCACGTCCGATTGCTACAAAGCAGCTTGTTCCGCCGCTTCGAACGCAGCAATTGCCACACGTATACTACTTACTGTATAAGTATCACACACGTATGTGTTATCTCTTGGGTTACACGCACACGCACACACACACTGTACATTATTTGTATCATTGTTAGTATTGTTATATATTTTACGTTTATCTTAAGATGATAAATGTAATATAGGCCATACTGCATGTACTTAAGGAATGTTAATACATTACTGTAATATTTCATGTAATTAAAGAAAATCTCTTCATTAATGTCCCAACCTTGTATCTTCCATCATGTGTTAATCATTGCGGCTCATGTACATCATACTTAGCGACGTGATATGATATTGGAGGAGATACTGGGGCTGGTTGTGACACGGGTAGAAAGTTACAGCCACTTGATTGGTGATGAAGAATAAATGCTACAATAAAACTAAAAGAAGACAGCGACAATGTCAACTGTCACGCCATATATGTCGCTATTATTATTATTTTTTTTTTTTTTTTATCAAGGCTGTAACTTTTCATCCGTGTCACAACCAGCCCCAGTCTTTCCTACATAACAATGTTGGGTAAAATAATCTCCAAGTATGTAAACGTAGCATATACTGATGATATCGTGTTAATATTTTACAAAAAAAGATATAGTTTACTTGCAAAATAAACCTTTACTAAAGTTTAAAAAACTTACTAAATTACGTTTTTGTGTTGCAATCCATTGCTTTTTATTAAAAAAAAAAAACAGACGACTTAGAGACGTGAAAAAATAAATTATTTGAATTGTAACCAATTAAATCAACGTATTGCTGTGTTCCTAAACACTTAGTAGTTTGATTAGTTATTGTGAAAAAAACTAATATCGCAATATTCCCCATTTATCTTTTGTCAATAAAATAATGAAAAATTTATGTATTTTCCAAGTAACTAGAATTCACTTTCGGCTGCGATATATTTCAAGTTCGAATCTAAATCTCGGAGTCAATACTGTGTTGTCTCTCCTCGTAGGAAATTTATGACGAGGAGGCTCGGGCCGATGACGAATCGACGGAAAGAGACAATGCTACTCTAGACGAAGCGCCGTCGATTCACTCGTCTCTGGAAGACGGTCAGCCGTCTATGGCCGACGTCTCCCTGCAGACGGGTCGGAGTTTGCTGATCGACGACGTCGAGAAAAAGGCGCAACTCACGAAACAAACGTCCACGACGCAAATGCCGACGTCGCCACCGCCCGCGTGCCATTCTCTCATGACCCAAACGACGCAAGTCTCGTTACCGAGCGAAAACGTTCAAACGCAGGAGGCCATAAAGGTTCTGAAGACCACGAGAAACGATCAGGACGTGATCGAGATCGCGACCAAGTACATGCCATCTAGTCAAGAAACAACTTATCAGGAGCAAACCGACGCAACGCCGGGCGACGACATCGTCGTCGACATGAAGTATCAGGACGCGAAGAAGACCGACAGCTCGACGAGCGAGTTGAACATCGTTCACGTCGCGCCGCAATCCTTCGAGACGGTTCTGGTCGAGCCGGACGACGTCGTCACCGAGGTGGTCGTCGACGCGGACGGCACCAAGAGAATCATCGTGCGAAAATTGCGACGCACCACCACGGTCAGACAGACCACGGAGCAACGTGTGTCTGCGCAGTCGGCGGCGGCGACGGGCTCGCCGATGATTCAAGCGTTCTCGGAGGCCGCGATGAGAGATCAACAAGTGACCGTGACTCGGACGAGACCGGACGGCACTATCGAGACCACGACGAAACAAGTCTACGGCGGCAGAGTCGCCACAAACGCTCCTGCCGAAGGTATCAATGTGGAAGAATACGAATCCGAGCCGCGTTACACGCGCATGGTGACGCAGGGCCAAATAGAAGACATCCAGCCGGCCGAGGAGGAGATGCTGACGGAGGGCAAGTATCAAACGAGAACGTCGAGCGTTCATGCGGTGGTGCAGCAAGTAACCAGACGAATTATCAAGAGAACGCGTAAAATCATTCGGAAGGTTGTCATTATAGACGGCAAGGAGGTCACAACCGAAGAGGTGATCGAAGAGCCCGAAGAGGTGGAAATAGACGAGCAGAACATACCGCACATTAGCATCAACGTGGTGAAGAGCGAGGATCAGAAGACGATAACCTTGCCGGAAAAAGCGATGGATCAGCAGGAAGCGACGAGATCCGAACCTTGCATTACCGGCAGTCCGGTGATACAGGGTCCGTTCTTCGGCCCGTTCGCCAAAGATATGACGAGCGCGCGTCGAGACGAACCCGAAGAGCTAGTTACCGTCGCGGAAGGAAACGTGATGGAAGTGAAAACATTGGAAGATGAGAGGAAAGAAGATGCGGAAGAACCTACGATCGAAGCGGCTGATTACAAAGCCGAGGATTCCGCGCGAACAGCAGAACGTGTGGCTACTGACGAAGGCGTTCCTTCTACTACTGTGCAAGATACAGTGCCAGAGGAAGTAAAGTCGCCGGTGGCGAGCGTAGACAAAGACGAAAATTTCCCAGCTGAGGTAAATGGCGTCGCGCGCAACAATCAAACTCCGATTGACGTTGAACGGTCTACCGTGTTGCAGACTCCCGTCGAAGAGACGCGTGTCACACAGCCGGAATCTTCGCCGTTGGCCGTAACGGATGACGAACCGGCGATTACCAAGGCCACTTGTAAGTCTGACGATGCACCAGTAAAGAGCGAAGCGTTGTTGAGTATCGAGCTAGAAAATGGCACGGTAGAAGTAGAGATGCACCACGATGGTAGCGGCACTGTAGAAGCTGATAAAGATGTATCCGATGTTGTTGTGTTAGAAAAAGACGAGAGAACGAAAGACGAATCGCTCGAACCGTTCAAGACCGTGGAAGATGCGACGACGTTGCTTGTTGAAAAAGCGGATTCGCAAAGCGATTTGGTCGTTTCGCAGGAGAAATTGCAGGACGTTGCTGAACGTCCCGACGTTGCGGAACCGACTTTACCAGAAAGATCAAAGAGCGCGGAAAGTTCTGAGAAACGAGACGTTCCATCGGAATTGCTCGCTGAAAAGGAGGAGGAAGACAGTTGCAAGGACGAGGCGCTCAAACCGGAGTACAAGCCGGTGTTTCACAAGCTGGAGATATCTCTGGCCGTGCGCAACGAGGACGAGGAAGCGGAACCGCTGGTGTCCATAAGAACGCAGGCGGAACGGCCCGAGATCGCTCCTTACAGCAGCATCGTCAGGGAAGATGTGGACATAAGTCTACCGGCGGACAGAGAAACGATGGAGGTGATACACGACAAGATCGTGCAGACCGCGTTTCTCACAGCCGAGAAGCAAACGGAAACCGCTCAACGAGTTCAAGCGGCTACAATGGAGAAGGAGATCAACGTCAACATCGAGTCGGAAAAGAGCAGATCGGAGGACTCGGCGAGTCACAAGAGCAGAAAAAAGAAACGGCACAAGACCAAACCGTCGGAGAAAGTTGAGGAGGAAACGGAATCCAGTTCTTCCGTTCCGACGTCGATCGTTGAATCCATGGAGATCAACGTGCCGTTGTCGGACTCGTCGAGTAAACACGTTAGCGAGCAGCCGCAACCGGACGTGACGGAGATCATGAAACTCGAATCGTCCCTGACCTCGACCAACGACACCGCGACCGAGAACGGATATCAGCCGGACGATAAAGTTCTGGACGAGTTGTCGGTCGCGCCGGAAGACAAAGACAGCGCGAAGAAGAAGAGAAAGAAGAAGAAGAAGCAGAACGTTCGATTCGACCGAGACGACAATTTGACTCCGCTGCCCAGGACGAGCAGCGACGACGCAACGTTCACCGACGACAGTCTTCCTCTAGAGGTTCCCAAATTGGAAGAGACGATTGAACAGGATAAAGCGAAAGAGGACGTGGAAGAAGACAATGAAATGAAAGAGAAAGTTGAGGCTGAACCATTAGAAGAGGATGTTGATCGCGAAATCGCGCTAGACGACGCGAACACTCAGACAATTGTCGAGACGTGCGACGCGTCGACTTCGCTCACTCCGAGAACGGACGACGAAATCCTCTCCACGTTCATGCAAACGTCTCCGGAGCCGGTGCCGCTCACGTTGGAAGAAGAGATTCAAACGGCCAAGACCGAGGAAACTCACATCGAAACACAAACAATCGCGGAATTCGGACTCGACTTCAGCACGCAGACCGTCGAGGAAGAGGCGCCGCGGGTTGAAGACTCGGGCGTTCAAACCGCGACACCCACGGCGATACCGACGGAAGATTTCGCCACGCAAACCGTTTCGCAACCGGACGACGCTCGCACGATCGCACCTGCAACGGAAACAGAAGATTCCCAAGCGCAAACGACCGTGATCGACGTTCTCTCCACGGAGATGCAAACTTCGCCGATTGAAGTAGCGCCGATGATAGCAACTGAAACTCAAACGCCAGTCAACACCGTGACGGAGATCGAACAACAGACCAGTCCGCCACCGGTGACGGAGAAAGTCACCGTCCAAGAAACGGTTACTCAAACGTCTTCCGAAGTGCCGGAACGTTCGGAGAAGAACGTGCAGACGAGCGTGCCAACCAGTCCGGAGCAACCAGACGTTTCGGACGTGAACACTCAAACGATCGCGTCCGCGGAATCAACGGAAACTCAAACAACGCCGAAGGAGAGTCCGCGAAAAGCAGACGTGCAGGAAACCGAAATGCAAACGAAATCGCCCGAACCGACCAGAGAGACGATGATGCAGACAAGTCCGATCTTCAGTCCGGAACCTGTGCCGGTTTGCGAAGAATCGGCTCAAACCAGTCTCGAAGACGTGAAAGAGACTACCGAGGAAGAGTCGCAGACCAGTTCTCCGCGGAAAACTCCGACCTTGGACAGTTCGGTGCAAATAAAGACCGAAGAGCTGATACCTAAGATCGAAGAGAGCACGCAGAACATTCCGGAAACGTGTGAAATCAGCGCGCAAACCTTGCCAAAGGAAGAGGAACAATCTGTCGAGACGATATCGGTGTCTCAACAGACCGTGCGAGTTCCAACTTGCAACGTTGTCGTGTCCACGGACAGTTTCGAGATAGAAAAGCCGAAGAACGAGGAAGACACAAGCGAAATATCCGATTCAGCAGAAGCTGTTCTCCCAGAAGATTCAAAACCAGAAGAGGAAGTTGCGTCTGCGCAATTAAAAGATACTCCAACAGCACCTGATGTACAAGTACTGGAAACTGTGAGTTTACCGGAGGAGAAGGTAAGCGAAGCGAAGACTGTGGTTGACGAGCCTGTGCCAGAAACCCCCGTTGAAGAAACGTCGTCTCAAAAAGCAACGAGACGAAGTCCTGAAAAATCTCCAACAGAAGTCAGTCCAAAACCACGGGATATTGCGCGAACAAAGGAATCTACGCCATCTTTGACGTCGGACAAGGAATCAACTCCGGACACGTCGCTCGAGATCCACGTTCACGCAACCATAGAATTGTCCGGCACTGACACGCTCGACAACGCCACATCCTGTAGCAAGGAAACTACTACCGAAGAAACTACTTCGCGGGATACAACAATTGCCGAGAGTCTCGACGACGATGCGGCGCAAGATGGCACGAAGGCCGTGAAGCGACAAAAGCGGAAGAGAAAACACAAGACCACTACGGAGATCAGCGTGCCAAAAGATCAGCAAGATCTCGAGTCGATATTTGGACAGGTCGTGGAGTCTCAGAATGTCGCGATGAAACTGTCTTACTCAGACGTTGCCAAGAAGAACGTCAGCAGACAGACATCTCCGAGAGACAGCGACGTATTGGACGACAACGCGGTACCTGAACGCTCACTCGACGAAGAGATGTCGAAACCGGACGATGCCGCGTCGAGAGCTGTGATAGAGAGCACGGACGAACGACATTCGAAACCACCAGTTACCTCAGTTACCTCGCAGGCGGTACCTGCGAGCGATCAATTTCTGAACAACTCGAATCGCAACATTCCAGAATCAAGATCCGTGGGAGCAACGCCATTCGCGTCCGGCAGACCGAAGATTGAGTTGTTGCAAATGTCGCCGGACCGGTCCAAGTCGTCCGATGTTGATCATCAGACGCGATTATCATCCGACGAACCGATGGACACTACCGAGGAGCCGTTGACGCCCACAGAAATCGAGCAACCTAGTTTGAGTAAGGAAATCGTCAAGCCATCATTCCAGACGGAAATCAAAACCTACGTTGACGTTATATCGGAATCGCAGAAGAAACCTACAACGTCGTCTGGCGCCAAGCCGCAAGGAACGTCGACGATGCAGGCGAAAATAGTGACGGACAGAGTGAAGAATCTACAGAACTCGAACGAATTGAGTTATCTGGGCAACATCTTGCACATCGCGCATTTGGAGGAAGTGACCACGGAGAAACTCGCGGAAGAACGTTCGTCGGACGTTCGCAGAGAACTGACTCAGTTGAAAGCCGCGGTTGACGAGAACGACATGGTGATCGTCGAGGAAACGCTGATCACCGTGGTCGAGACGATCTCGACCTGGCTGGAAACGATCGAATATCGGATCTTTTTGAACAGAGAGTGTCCGACCGGACCCTCTCACGAGGATACCAGAACGTTCGTAAGATTGAAGGACGAGGTGAATTACGTAGAGGAAACTATTCGCGAGCTCGACAACATTTGGAAACAGGTGGAGCCGAGCTATTCGGAGGAGGAACGAAATAAGCTGCGGGAATGCGTGGACGCTCTCGAGCATCAGGTGAAGATCATCGAGCACGTGACTGCCGACGAGGAAAATCACGTTAGCACGCAACTCGCGAAATGGGATGAATTTCTGAACGGCGTCAACAATGTGTACAGGTGAGACACTTCTGTTTTCCTGAAACACAAGTTTCTCTTTTAATTTTTCATTGATTTTTATTTGATTTTTGCTATCAGATTGGTCGAGGAACAGCGCAAACAGCTCGATCACATAATCGAAAGCGAATATTCCACCCAATGGAAGCTGCGGGAACTTGATAAATTGGAGAACATGAATCGTTGCCACATGTGGAAGACGAGCAAACTTCTCAACGCCGCTCACAGATTGTTGCGCAATCATCCCGGCAAGATCATACCGGAGGAAACGTACGCCGCCCACGAAATAACCAAGATCATCGAGTACAGCGTGTGCGTGGAACGAGAACGTCTTCTCCAATTGCTCGCCTTGGCTGAGGAATACGAGCAAACGCTTCGTGAGTTCGCGCAAATCACGGAGATCGCCGAAAATCTACTGGACAGTCCGATATCCGTAATGAGTCTGGAACATCTTCAGGAAGAAATGCAGAAGCACCGAAAGTTCTTCGTCAATCTGAATCATTGCCGCGCTATCCTCGAGTCGCTGGAAGGCAACCTGGACCCAGAGACCAGAGCCAAACACTCTGATCTTCACGAGGAACTTCATGGCAAAGCGACCGCGTTGCTCGATCAGGCGGCTTCGAGGGCGCAACAAATGGCCTTGGCCGCGTCACGATGGATATTACTGGAACAAGGTGTGAAGGAGGAGAGAGGATGGCTTCAGGTCGCGCATCAGCGCGTTCCTGATCTTCAAACAGTGACTTCGATCGACTACGATCAATACATTTCCTTGTATCAGGTAAGCAAACAAGTTTAGTTTCAAATAACTGTTAAAATTTTATTAATTTGATTAGAAGAAATGTGTGTTTGATTAATTAGAGCCTCATTTAAGAGCTTGTCAATTGCAACTTCAAATAACAACTTGCTGTGTTCCAGTCTCTGTCCTCGGACGTGGCGACTCATCACGCGCGATTGATTCAATTGCTCGGCGTGGCACGGGGTCTTCGCGATCTCATCAACATCGAAGATCCCGAGGATCGATACAGCGAGGCTTTGGACGTGATCGTGCGACTGCAGGACGACATCAAGTCGTCCCTAAGAAGACTACTAGCTTTCAGAGAAAAATGGATCAATCAGGAAACGTTGACGAATCGTGTGGAACACTGGATGACCACGGCTGAGAAGGAGCTCGCTACGTTGCAAGCTCCGTCAGGAAGTTCCATGCGTCAGTTTTGGGTAAAAGAGCGCTTTTTTCTATCTTTTACGCTTCTTCCACCCCCCCCTCAAAACTTCCTTTTTCTATCATTTTAATGAAAATATTAAAAGGATAAATAATTAAAACAAAAAATAATTAAAAACTTAATGATAAATATATTCGATTTTAAATATATTAAAAATAATAAAAAAATTTACATTACAATGTGTAAATATTCATAGAAATTATCATAAAAATAAAACAATACAAAAGTTTTGTTTTAATTTGTGAGTCGTAAATATTTTTTCTAAAATTATAAATTTAATTTGTTTTTAGATGAGTAACTTGACAAAAATAATCTAAAAGTTTTGTTTTAATTTGTGAATCGTAAATATTTTTCCTAAAGTTATAAATTTAACTTGTTTCTAGATAAGTAACTTGACAAAAATAATCTCTGTGATTGTAAATAATATAATTATCATTAATATTTTTATTCGTAGCATGAGAAAGAATTTTATTCGATTTTCTGTTTCGAAAAAAGAATTCAATGTGACTGGCTCGCGAGTCTCAAAATACTTATATTGAGAAAATAACGTTCTAACATTCGACTTCTTAAGTAACAAGTAACAATTCTCGCAGGAATTGAAAGCGCAATACGAGGTCTACAACAACATGCGCAACGAGGCGGACAACTGCTTCGAACAGGCTCTGCGAATCGTGCCGTTGTCGGACGAGATGTTGCAACGACAATTTCATTACGAGTTGCAAGATCGCTGGAACGACGTGAGCGACAGAATAAATGAGATTCAAAAGGACATCACTCGCAGCATCTCGTCGGAAGACATATCGTCGAACGAGAAGCTGAAGTTGCTCGAGAGAGAATTGAACGAATTGCGAATGACCATCAACGGTTTTCACGGCGTGTTGAAGACGGAAGAGGAACTCGATCTGTACGTCGAGCGACTCACCGTGCTGTTCGACAGAATCGCCGTTATTCAGGACGAGATAGGTCGACTGGGTCTGCTGCCCGCGGCGGAGAGCGAGAGAGTTGGAATTCTGCTGTCGTCGGCTCGCTGCATAGAGGGACAGATAGGCGAGGAGTTGGACTCGGCTCAACTGCTCCGGGAGAAGATTCAGGCTCTGAAACGCGGTCTCGGTCGTTTCAGAAAGGCCCACGAGAGACTGTCGGCGACGCTGGATCAGTGCGAGAGCAGCGAGAAGCAGGAGAGCGACTTGGTGGCCGCGGCGGTCGATCGTTGCCAGTCGGTCGCGGACGAGCTGATGATTCTCTGGCAGGATCTGATGGCGCTGAGACAGATGCTGCACAATCTGCCGACCGGTGTGAGAGTCACGGTGTCGCCAGTTGGCATAGAAAGAGATTTATCCAACATACAGGACGCGCACACCGAGCTCGAGTCGAGATGCGCTCGTCTGCTGTCGCTGCTGACGAACAGACTGGAAATGTGGCGACGATTCGAGAGACAGCTCGAACTTGTGCAACAATCCGTCCAGGAGGCGGACTACATGATGGAGCTGTTGACCGTCCAAGACTCCGTCGATTACGACAGGTTGCTGAAGGCCACTGAACGACTCGAGGTAAGTTATTTTTTTTTTTTTTATTTACAAGTTTTTAATCAATATGTGGATCAGGCGAACCTGTTCACATCTCAATGTATATTCGATTAATCACTTGATCCGAACGAGTATTTGCTAAGTTTCTCTCTTGAATCTGAATTAGTATTTGAATTCTAACGAACAAACAATTGATGTGTTTTCGGGCCCGAAGCGGTGAATCCAACACTTGAAAAAATTGCTTTCGGCAAGTTATTGCAAAAAAACACGCCGCAAGAAGTTGACTCATGCTTGCCCAAAGTTGTTTAATCAAATTGTTGGAATAAGAAATAAAACAAACACGTTAAAAAATTTAAAAAAAAAATTGGGGAAGCGACTTTTTGAATTATTATTTTCAGCGGAAGTCGGAAGTAATTCGACGTCTTAGGATCTTCTCTTATTGCAATCCCGCGATATCGGACGGATCGTGTCAATGAAAGCAGAAGTAAACATGCACGTCAAGCATGCATGCGAAGAAGAGAGTTGCGCTCCGCGGCGCAAGCGTTTACGCGTTCCCGTTCTCTCTTTCTCTCTCTCTCTCTCGCGCGCGCGTTATCGCACGCCGTCGCCGCGGTGCCTATCAGTATCGCGAGATCCGTGGTCGCGTTTACGTCGCTGCTGAAAATATCTGCGGTGAACTCGACGATATATCTCTCTGTGTTGTATCGCGAAAACGCGTTGTCTCTGAAATCCCGCTAGGATAGAAACGGCGCCGAGAGAGGAGTTTCAGACGCGATTCGAAATCGACGAACAAAACTGAGGCCTCAGAATG
>QVNW01002073.1:0-12134 GCA_014825475.1 Pseudomyrmex flavicornis
GTATCTGCCTGAAGTGAGATGTATGTATGAAAGCGCGCGAAATCAACCTGCGCGCGCAACTCAGTCGATAAAACGTTTGTTCGGTTTATCGACTGAAGCTAAATCGTTTTATCGACCGAACATAGCTACGTAGTTTACAATCGTGACACATAACAGCGCTCGAAAATAGAAATACATAGAAACATCGCACAGACGTCTGTGTATAAGTAACTATTGTTGGATCGTGTTGTGGTTTTGATTTATTCTCGTCTTTTAACTCTGTGAATTTTAGAGTACTTGTGATTTGTACAAAGACAAAATGGTAATATATATATTTTCGTACATGAAATTTTCATATATATAATTATATATAATTCTCATTTATTCTATGATTTACATACACATGAATTAAATGATAGGTTATGCTGAAGATGACAGTCAATTTTGATAGTGTCTCAATGAAAAATTCAAAGATTCTATATTAATTGTGTAAATATCAAAATATTTTTATAGAAAGTGTACAATTTCTTGAAACTTATAATTTTAGAGTTTCGGTTTGCCATCACTTGTCCCCCAGCCTACTTTGCCTGATCAATTTGAAATTAAAGGAGAAAGTAGTTATGGTGTAGCCAATCCTATGATATCGGGGTATGAAAAAAAACAATAGATTATAATGAATATTATTTATGTCTAAAATGCTTAGAAAGTAAGATAATATACTTTCTTTCTTGTTATAATCTTATTTCTGTATCAATATTATATTTATTTAGCTTATCAGCAACTAGACAGAGTATTGGTTATGCACATCCCTTGGAAGCTTCGGAAAGAAATGTAAGAGTTCTTCTATCTTAAAAACAAAGATAATTTTGCAACTTATACACAACATATTATAA
Source organism: Pseudomyrmex flavicornis (assembly GCA_014825475.1). NCBI lineage: Eukaryota > Metazoa > Arthropoda > Insecta > Hymenoptera > Formicidae > Pseudomyrmex > Pseudomyrmex flavicornis. The sequence continues at coordinate 873 of QVNW01002073.1, forward strand.
TCAGACTCATATTTCAGTTTCAAAAAAATCAAGATCGCATGAACATGATATTGCTTAGGAATACGCAAGGATTACATGCACCATTGCGTTTAGCAATGGAATTGAAAGCCACCGAAAAGATTGGCAGACTTCCATTCTTACAATCGTCTAATCTTATGCGAAATGTTTTGCTTGGATGTGATCAAGACATAGGGTAGGATGTCTATATCCTATAAAATTTTTGTATTTACATACAGACATCAAATTTATATTGAAACAACTCACTCGCTTGTATGTTATTGTTTTTAGATTCGAAGATATATTTAACACTCCAGAATTTAGGGAACAAGTGGGACAGCCACATGCAGTTGTAGAAAAGAATCTTGGAATATTGTGAACAATATATCTTGAATATTATTCAATATAAAACCAATTTATATAATACCACTAAAAACAATTATTAATATACACAATATGTAACTGTTATGAGTAAAAATGTGCTTTTTAGACGTTTCAATAAAAATAATTTAAATATCCAGAAAAATTTCATGAAACTTAGTGTATTTATAAAAACAAAGTCACGTATATGCATATTAAATATTTATCACGTAAAACTGCAATTTGTTTTCAAAACTAAAATACAAAATGAATATCAGAAGAAAGTAGATGTTTGTCATTTTGTCCATGTGATTAACGAACAAATTATTTATTCACACTCGTCTACACGTGTGTCATTTACTTCTTTCTTTTTAACAATGTATAAATATAATTTTAAATTTAAATTTGAAGACAAGTTATTCTGATTTATTGATCTTGCGATCGTTTATTAAATAATTAGTTTACGTTTCTAAACAAAAAAATTGATATTGCATATAAACATTGACTTCGCGCCGTATAGATGCAATATCATGTGATGATACTTTCAAATTCGCACATAATTTAAAATGACGATGATAAGGAAATGTCTTGTTTGGAAAGAGAAAGACAGAGCTTAAATATATTTTGTCGTGTCACAGCAGGAGACACGGCAAAATAGTCGCAATTGCTCTAAAGTGGGGGAAGTGTCAGTGTGTTGAACGTTACGACAGTGGACAACCTTGTATATACAGTTATTTCATTCTCTTCAAGGTCTTGTGCGAAAGAGAATACTGTCGGTAATCGAACCAGTCCGGTGGCTTTGAGTTATCGCGAAATTTTTACGTGAGATATCTATTATCAATTTTTCTACCAAGTTGATCGGAGAAATTTAACATCTACGGAGCGTCACTCTCGTTTCTTCAGAATTGTGCGAATTCGCAACGATCACGTGGGTGTCATAAAAGAAAAATGACCGCGACCGTGAAACTCCTGGACGGCGGCTTCTCCGGACAGTTGTCGCGCCACGTGGGCGCGAGAATCACCGGCAAGGATCACCCGTTGTGGACCGCACGGTTTCTCGCGACTAACCCCGACGCCGTATACGCTACGCACTTGGATTTTCTGCGTGCCGGCGCCGACGTCATCGAGACCGCCACTTATCAGGCGTCAGTGCCCGGACTGACGAAGCATTTGAACATAAGCGAACGCGAGAGCCTGGACTTGCTCGCAAAGGCAGTGTTCCTGGCCAAGAAGGCGGTGGACGTTTACATCCAGGAAACAGGTTTCGAACAGCGTGCTGAAAAAGAAAGACCCATGGTGGCGGGCTCCTGCGGACCCTACGGCGCCTACTTGCACGACAAGTCGGAGTATTCTGGGTTCTACGGGAAGACCGTGTCACGGCAGGAGCTCGCCGACTGGCACAGACCGCGTATTCAAGCACTAGTGGACGCCGGCGTCGATCTGCTGGCTCTGGAAACTATACCCTGCGTCGAGGAAGCGGAAGCTCTGCTGGAGCTGCTGCAAGAGTTTCCGCGTACACGCGCCTGGCTCTCGTTTTCCTGCCGAGACGGCGAATTCATGGCTGACGGCAGCAAGTTTCAAGAAGTGATCACTCGCTGTTACCGAGCCTTACCGTCGCAGATCGTCGCAGTCGGGATGAATTGCGTCGATCCGAAGTACGTGACGCCTTTGCTGAAAGGCATCAACGAGAACACTTCGGCGGATTTCATTCCTCTGGTGGTTTATCCGAACAGAGGCGGAAGCTACTCCGCGACCGGCGAGTGGACCGACGTTCCGGATGATCATCCTTTAAGTCTGCCGATATCGCAGTGGCTGGACATGGGTGTTCGTTACATCGGTGGTTGTTGCAAGATCTTCGCGGAGGACATAGCGGTGATTCGCTCGGAAGTCGAACGGTGTCGCGCGAAAGTAATGCAACACTCTCTCTCTTCACGATCAAACTGATGCAACTCCATCTCGAAATCGTGGCATGAAATGATGCAGCGAAACTTATATATTTTTATACACACACGTATGTTTACTTGGATATCGATGTACGCTTTGCGAGTTACAGTAATAAGCTGTTATGATTAAAGATAAGTAATCTCTCTCATACGCACAGAAGAGATAATTGGCTTATTTTCTGCGGATAAGCTGATGCAACGAGTAAGTTCATGCTATGTATGCGATTTATTTTGCAAATTATATTAAAACCCTTGGTTTTCATAAGTATATAAAAATATACTTTTCAAGAACAAAACAGACGCGGTATTTGACAAGGTGCAGCAATATTCAATAGCTGTCGTTTTCTCTCAGTCCTTCTTTTCTAAATGGATCATTTAACCTTGCGAGACAAATTTATTGCAGAGAGTTCAGAATGTAATCTAATCTCAACCTGTAAATACAATGATAACGATGTATAAATAAAACTGATAGAGTACTTCAGTGCTCATCATGAATATAAATGTCAAAAGTTCCATTGCATTGCATTTCTAATTTTAAAAAAGAAAGAATGAGAAAGAGAAAGAGAGAGAGGAGAGGGAAGCTAAAAATGTTTATTTAATTGTTTTCTTGTTTCATCTTCCACAAATACTTGCCAATAAAACAGCTATGTTGCATCAGCTGCATATGTGTAAATAACGCAACGATCCAGAGTACATGCGCAGTGCGCAATGCGGAAGACTTTGCAATATCTCCTCGCCGTCCACGCGGCGACACGCATTTTGTGGATGATTAAATTATCAAAATGTATCCTCGTCGATAATGATAAGAAATTTTCTCCGACAGTTGTCTCCGCTGTTCGTATAAAGTCCATGCGTTTAATCAGGTTTTGTACTGTTGCGAAGAAATCGCAGCGATCGAGACGTCGTCGTGCGACCCTTTATATTTGTTGACGTAGCTGGTAAACTTGAAAGAAATCAAATTTGTATAATCAGATTCCTGTAAAAAAGTATCATGTCGGAAATACAAGTGCTGGACGGAGGATTCTCCACTCAACTGACCACTCACGTAGGCGAGAAGATTGACGGGGATCCTCTGTGGACCGCGCGTTTTCTCGTCACGAATTCGAACGCCGTCTTCGCTACTCACCTGGACTTCTTACGAGCCGGCGCCGACATCATACAGACGAACACGTATCAAGCAACGATCGACGGTTTTGTAAAATATTTGGGCGTTAACGAGAACGAGAGTCTCGAGATAATTCGCAAAGCCGTCGGCTACGCTAAAGATGCAGTAAATGTGTACAGTCGTGAAATAAAAGATGATGCAAGTGCGACGAATCGGAAACCGTTGATCGCTGGATCTTGCGGACCTTACGGGGCTTGTTTGCACGACGGTTCGGAGTATACGGGCTCGTACGGCACACGAGTGTCCCGCGAATTTTTGGTCGACTGGCACAGACCTCGTGTACACGCATTACTAGAAGAAGGTGTCGATCTTCTGGCGTTAGAAACAATACCTTGCGAACGCGAGGCGGATGCTGTGATCGATCTGCTGAGGGAATTTCCGGATGCACGGGCGTGGTTGTCCTTCTCGTGTAGAGACGACGGTAAGAGCTTAGCGGACGGCAGCAACTTTCAAGAGACCGCGATGAGGTGTTACAAAAACGCGCTACCTGGACAAATAGTAGCGATCGGCGTTAATTGTATCGCTCCGCAGCGCGTCACCACTCTGTTGAAAGATATCAATTTAAACAATACGGACGATTTTATACCGTTGATAGTTTACCCGAACAGCGGAGAAAAGTATATAATATCCGAGGGATGGACAAAGAAGGAAGAGACTCCTCCTTTACGCGAGTTTATCGACGAGTGGCTGGACCTTGGTGTCCGCTACATAGGCGGATGTTGTAGAACACATGCTACTGATATCAAACAAATACGTTCTAAAGTGGATCAACGGCAAGCACAACATAGAAATAAATTAATTTAACAATTATTGAGAATTCTATGTGATTTTCACGACAATAAGTCGAAGTGTGCACGCTTTTTATAACATTGTACATTTTATAGAGCAAACTGCTCGTGTTTTGACACTGTCATGTGCCATACTAAGATTTTACTGTCTTTTGTACAAAACATAACAACAAAATACAAATCAAGCATTACATATTGTATAAAGTGCTACATTATAATATAAGTAAGCATTATATATTTAAAAAAATGGTTTTTTTTTTATTAATAAACATTTATACAAAAACCTCACAAAGTTTTTAATCTTGAGTCATGTCACATGCTGCAAAAATGTCATATTATTAACTCCCAACTACTTTAAGTGTATTTCATTTATTTTTATACAATATATAAACATCTTTTTATTTATATATTTAAAATACTTTTGTATATTACATGTGTATGTAACAAAAAACTTATTTTATAAAAGAAAGAAAAGAATAAAAGAACAAAAATAATAAAAATGATCTTGATAAGAAATAAAAAAAAGCAAACTTATACTTTTGAGAATACATTACAGTCGCATTTAGTGACACATATTGCGTAGTTAAGAGTTAATTTGACACCAAAATAAAATTATTTTTAATTAATAAACACATACCTGTAGATCTACGGAATACTGCTCAGATAAATTTTGGGGCTTGATTTCTCAAATTCTTTCAACTAAAGAATCATAAAATATAATGTTTTCATAAGTAATTGCTTGTTTACTTAAGTCTCTTTTTCACTCTGATCAAATGGTTTACTTCAAGCAAAACTTTTAGAGAGATTTATTGACATAAATTAAGTATTCTCCTACAAGATATGCGCTACCTGCAACGGTAACTTCAAGACGTTTCGTTTCCATATTTACGTGAAATACAGAATCAGATGGGATCTCAGTTTTTCCTTTTAGTATGTCATCTATTGTCGGTTTAACTCTTGGTCCCATAACAGGATCGTCATATCGATACAACACGATTGAAACAGGATCTAGAGAAGAAATATATTAATTAATTACCAATTACTCTGTATAATTGTCAAATGTTCTAATTGCACTTATACTCTTTTCTACTTTTACATACTCTTTATATGCGGAATTTGTTTCACGATTTTAGATACGACAGCTGCAACTGTATCACCTTCTGCAACTCGAATGGACAAGGTAAATAAGCTACTGAAAACCTGCGGATTAAAGCACGTAACGGATAATGAATTGTCATTTTCTTCATGAAAGCTCATGTACGGAGTACCCGGACAACATTGTTCCTTGGTTTTTTCCGGGGCATCTGTATCGTCCGTGTATTTTATGACAATATCGTCGAGCTAACACAACAAACAACAAAAATATAATACATATAGACATATACACACTAATAAAATGACAAACAAGAGAATTGTCAGTGCTTACATTTAAAGTCTTTTTGAGATACTCTTTGTTTTTCTCGAGCACATCGATCTCGTTGAAATCAAGCGTCAAATTTAACGCCTTGACACCAATATCCGCCACTTTTTCCTTCATGAATTGCACAAACGGCATTACTCTTTTCTGATACTGTTTCAATTCACCTTTCTTCGCAAACTCCACAGCGAGTACTTTATTTTCCGGTAACTTACCATCATTTTTCTAATCAAATATGAAGATAAAAAGAAATCAATTCAGGAGAAAGTCTAATTGTTGCGTTATGTTATTGCTGTGAGACTTACAGTGTACATTTCCTTCATCGTCGTGAGAATGATACTTTGCCAACGAGGATAAGACTTGGCCACCCAAATAATTCCTCGCTCGGGTTTCGGTATTTTGACGTTTTTCGCAGATTTTGGCGGTGTTAGATAATTTTTCAAGAGAACTCTAAATGTGTGAGCGGCCTCCTCTAAATATTGAGATGATTTTATTAAAATTTCGTTTATTTCTCCCTCAACGGGCCACCTCGCGTCTAATATGCTGCCATCCTGATAAATTGCATTTGTCAATCACACATTCATATTTAATCAATCGATAAATGTTTCAGCATGTGAAACTTACTTTTCCAATAAGTTCCCATATGTGTTCACAAACGTGAGGGCAAATAGGAGACAGAAGAATGATCTGAACTTCTATGTATTTCATAATAAGTTTCCAACTGTAACCATCCAGTATACTCAATTGCAAGTATTTGTCTCTGACTGCTTGAAACTCGAAGAATCCCGTCTTTAATGCTTCTTTGAAAAGTGTATTCGAATAATGCTTCCCAGTTTCTTTTATTTTCAGATTGATTTCACTACATTAGATAAATATACCAGTTAAGTTCTGTATATAACAGCGATAGAAAAAATTTATATAATACGAAGAAGATACCTTTCGAATACTTCGTCATTAAACGTATGACGTTCATCGTGTCTAAAGGAATCTTTCGTAGACAATACTTCTTTGACCCATTGTATAAAATTGTACAATCGGAGAATCCCCGCATCGGCTGTATTTTCATCGAAATTAGCATCCTGTATAGAATCACCAGAGTCGGCCAAACAAAGTCGCATTCCATCGGCTGAAAACTTTCTTACAGCTTCCTCAAGTGTTAGAAAGTTGCCCTCTGATTTCGACATCTGTGTATGCATTGAAATAATAACAATTCTTGTAAAAAAGATTTTTTTGTATAAAAGAAAAATATCTTCAGATACTAATTACATATACTGTACCTTTGCCGAATTTAATAGCAGATGACCATTTGCTCTTATTGCTTGCGGCCACATTTCAGGTTCTTTCGGCCATATTGCTGTGTGATTGTAAAGATAAAATGTAAGATGATTCTGTATCAGATCTTTCCCTGACACTCTCAAATCTACCGGATACCAGTATCTAAATTCGATTCTCATACGATCTAGAATTTCTTTTTTTATTGAAGTGTTTGTAGGTAATTTAGCGTCTCGGAAAAAGATGTAATCCCATACTTCCGGAGTCATATCACTGGCTCTAATAAAAATAAAACCATATGTTATTAATTACAGATCGAATATGTAATAATTTTTGATGTTGGTCCTTACTTTATGTTGTACTCATTAGGTTTGTCTCCTTTAAAGGTTCCTCCTTGCAGGAAATGCGCTATTGTGTAATAAGCCATGTATATAGTGGAGTCCGACAGAGATTCTATCAACCAGCTTTCATCCCACGGTAGTTTGGTGCCTGAAGTTGAAAGACAAAAATGATCTGGGAGTTCGAAATGTGGTTCTACTAACGCGAAATTTTGTAAAATATATTATTTACCAAGTCCATATGTTCTGGAGCATGCATATTCGTGTAGCCAATCCAAACACATGTTGAAATTGTTAAAAACTTCTTCGTGGAAAGTATTGAGACGTTCCAATGCGTCACGTACGGTTTTCTTCCATTCCGTATCGCCGTAATCCAAATACCATTGATTGCACAAGGCGACTACACATTCGTCATTTGATCTCGAAATAACAGGTTTCTCCGGTTCATAGTAGATCGCAGCTTGGCGATTGTCGACCAGTTCTTTCTGAATAAGTTTCTTGACATCTTGCACCATTTTACCTTCGTATTTAGGACCTCCTACTCTTAACACACCCGTGTAATATCCTTTCAGATACGCTTGCGTCTTCGCTTCTTTGAGCAGTTCTTTATCGTTTGAACTTTTAATGTTTAACTGTGTACATAGTGTTGGTGCTGCTAAATTGCCATAATCTGGAGTTTCAAGAACTGGAATCTAACACGGACAAAAAAAAATATAAGAAATACTTTCAGATTCTCTATCGTTTAAATCAATTTACAGTATTCTTACTGGCTCAAGGATCATTTTATCAGTGATTCCAAACTTTTTTTTGAACACTGGTTGCTCACGCAGTTCTATCAAGTTTATATAATCGTCGGGAGAATCACTAGGAACAGAAGTTACAATGCCAGTACCTACATCTGCTTTTATAAAGAACTGAGGCAATGCGTATATTGTTTTATAAACTGTGAGAGGAGCTTCCAGTTCCAATCCTGATAACTCCTATAAATTTTGTATTATTTAAGAACTCAGAACAATTTAATCTTTCTTGTACAAATGAGACTAGATTAAATACCTTGCCCAGGAATTCCCGAACAATATCGATTTTCCCTTCTGTTTGAAAGAAACCTTGATAAGACATATTCCTTGCTGCACGTTCTGTTGAAATAAATATATCTCCGTCTAATAAATTATATGCTATATATTTTATTTCTGGATGCACCCAACAGTTCGTTTGACCGTACATCGTTTCTGGTCTCATAGTTGCGGCCACGAGGTAAACTGTCTCACCCTTGAAGCCATTGCTAAAACAAGTTTGGATATATCTTACAAGACTTATTAAAAAGTGAGTCACAATAGAATGATTTGAGGCAATGTAAAAAATTATTACTCGAGTTTCATGGGATATTTCACTTTCAGTTTAATCAATGTATATTCTTGTGGCAAAACGCCTTCTCCTGATGATCTATCATGATCCATGCACGGTTGGCCATCTCTTGGTGAATAAATGGTATATCTCTTTCCGTACATTATTTTTTTTCTATCTTTCAAATGTAGAAACTGCCAGCGTACAAAAGAGTCATAAAACGGATTTGCATCCGTTGTAATAAACGTTCTTCTCCAGTCCACCTGAGTCCAAAAGAATATTCAAGATTCAATATAATCATTTACAGAGAAAAGAACACATAAACATAAGCGATTTTTCAAATCTTACATGAAGACCAATAGATTTTAAATCCATCACAGCAAATTTTGGAAAGAAATCCAACCAGTATGCAGCATCGGTAAAATTTTTAATTTCTTCATCATTTAAGCCAAGAGATTGCATAATCTGCCATTGATATTTTGCTGCGCCTGCTTTGGCAACAGCTTTGCTCTAATATTAACAGCAATCAATTAGCACGCTTAGAAATATCTATTTTTCAGTAAAATTGCACTGAAATAATTGGTTTTACCTTCTTCCCTTTACTCTTATTCTCCAATGCAATATTATCATCATTTCTTTCTTCTGTCTTTTTGTTACCTTCACTTTTAGAAAAATCTGGAGGGTAACCATATTCTTCTATCTCTCTTTTTAGTTTATCAGCACATGCTTTAATAGGCATGCCAGTACAATGAAAACCAAAAGGGAAGAGTACTTTCTTTCCCAACAAGCGATGATATCGAGTAATGAACTAATTTAAACATATTCATTAGTTTATTTACATATTAAACATGCTAAAACAAAAATATGTGTAAATATAAAGTGATTAAAAGAGATACCTCACACTTAGATAGTGAAAATGTATGGCCTAGGTGAAGGCGTCCGTTCATATAGGGATAAGGAAAAGTTGAAAAATATTTTTCAGGTAATTCTCCATCTCCTGAAGGAGCGTCTACCTCGTAAACTTTTGCAGCTTCCCATTTCTTTTGAATGTCTTCTTCAATTTTTTGAAGAAATTCAACTTTAAAGGTTTTTCTTTCTATTGTCTGTTACATTAAAACAATACACTCTTAGTAACTTATTAAACATTCCAACAATTATCTACATACAACTAAACGAACGACAGATACACAAAACAGTGTATGATATACGAATTCTTTTTGTATAACAATAAAAAAAACTGATGTAATTCTTGTTGAACAGACAGATGCCGACAAAAAGGTTATAAGGTATACAGAACAACTTGATTTCAAACTTATGTGACTATAAATTGTAAATATTTCACAGCAAAAATGTGTGTCTATTCGTCAATACGTGCTTACCATTGTAATTAGATTTATTGCAAGTAGCAATGATTACAGACTACACGTTGGGGACCACGTGGATGCTGCCAGCAGCAAATGAGATCGATACCGTACCTGCGTACTGTGCGTACACCGAGCACCGAATACTGAATGATCTGAATGACGCGGGCTACGTTCAGGAAGTGCGCTGGTGCGTCATTCTATCTCTATCTATCACTGAATGTAAAACGAAGATAAAATGATGCAACGATAACGCTGATAGCGCGTTCCCCGTAATATTTGGCGGTATCATAAGCAATTCTTTGAAAATGAATAATGTCGAATATATGTACGTGTAATTCTTGACACATATACACGTACATACTGCTAGTTGACCGTTTTGACGTATGGCAATATTTATCTTTATTGCGTCATAAGCAATTGTTTCACAAATATGCATGATAAACATTCTGAGAAGCATATTGCATATAACAACATTTACTTTGATAGCGATAATTTATTGCAAACTAATGTCACTTTTTCAATAAAATGTTTCATTTTACTTAATATCGCGCGGGACAACAATTCAAATTTTAAGATATAAAGTGTCTAATACAAAAAAAAACATAATAACAATTTCGATTAATAAACCCATCATTTTTGCAAGATGTGTGAATTCATCATCAAACAAGACGCTTTGATATATTCAATCCAAACCTGTTTTTCTGATTTTACTTGCGCCCGTTTGTTTGTTTAAATAAAACAAGAAAAGACCGCATACTTTTGCATATATATGTGCATTTGTATATATATAAAAGATAACAGAAATACTACTATAAGCGCAGCGATGTGCATTTGTGAACTACGTAGCTATGTTTGATCGATAAAACTATTTAGTTTCAGTCGATAAAACGATTTAGCTTCAGTCGATAAAACAAACAAACGTTTTATCGACTGAGTTGCGCGCGCAGGTTGATTTCGCGCGCTTTCATACATACATCTCACTTCAGGCAGATACAGTGGACGGGAGACGCGAAGCAGACTTTCTTCTTCAAATTAACAGGTATTTCTTGCAATTCTTGTTGTCTCGCGTATAAATATCGTTACTACATATGCGCCACGAAGTATCGGTTGTACAGAATATTATTATATATGAGTACTAATGCGCACTTTGATACATTTTCGTTCCAGGCGGCAGACGCGATGGACGCACGACACGGAACAGTACTTTTTGCTCGAATTATCAGGTAATTCTCGCAATTCTTGTTGTCTAGCGCATAAATATCGTTAATACATAT